>VZTV01008363.1:0-13700 GCA_013400875.1 Anhinga rufa
TTATTAATATACTGGGTGAAGTGGTCCTTGTACATGCAGCATAGGCAGCAATACTACCTAAAAGTCCATTAGTTTATCAACTTTTAAATTCTTATATTTATGAAATCTAGACTGGGAGACTAAGCATGCATTCAATTTTATTTGTTGACATCAGAAGGTTTGTTTTAGTAAAAAATATGTATCAAAGTGCTCTTACAGCAGTTTGCAATAATGTTTTTTTTCTGTGCTTTGCTACAGCCCTCTCTGAAGTAGGCTTGAAAGCATATTAGCAGCTTATTTGCCCTAGAAAAATGTGTATTCCAAGAGCAAATAACAGTTCTTCAGATTAGCTTATTTATTTTGAATCTACTTTTATTAACTGAAGAATTACATTTGTCACTATTTTTCTCTGTCAAATAAGATTCCAAAAATAGTCATCATTTATTCCAGGCAATCCCATTCAGATTGTCACAGTTCTGTACAGTGTCATGCATATCTCAGCAGACAAAACACATAGATCCAGCAAAGAGTTGGAATAAAAAATAAAAGCTAAAAAATAATATTTGGTCATACTTTTAAATGTGTGAGCTGAGAATTAGACATTTAAATCTGTTTAGCATCTTAGATGAAAATGACGGAATTTAGAAGAACTCAGTGCCTTTGAAAAAAATCAAGCCAAATAATTTACATACCAAAATACAGTTGTAGACTAAGTTTTCTACAGTTTTTGTAATTGGGTCTTTGGAGCCTAAATTCAACTGAATTGCCATGGATGACCTGGTGTTATGCTGCTTAAAATAAGAAGTAATATCAGTGGGTTCTGTATTTTGATTGTAGTTAAAACAATACAGAAGTGTGTACATCAGCGCATTTTAGGGTATCTATGTATTTATTTTGTATTTTAGCAAGTTTTTAATATTTATACCAGAACTTTTATACAAGAACCATTACTATGATAGATTGGCAGTATTCTTGTACATGTGGAAAATGGACACACACTGGCTTTAAGTGCTTTCAACTTGTAAATCAATAAGTGACTTTTGAATACTCTTATATTAGTATCTCTTGTGTTGAAACTTTGAAACAGTTGTTAGTGAGTATTTCTGTCATCTGCTTCTTTCACTATGCAGGTTTTAGTATATTATGGGATGTGTGGGAAAAAAAAAGAAGCCTATCTTCTCAGAGGTCGAAGAAGAAATTTCCATATTCTTTGTCTTCCAGCTTCCACAATAGAAAGACATTTCATTGGACATTTCTTCTCAGCATTATGAGAAATGTTCTTTACTGTGAGTCAAACCCCACTTCTATGTTTGTTCTGTATTAGCACCTATGATCCCCAGGAATGCTCAGGTATTTGTTACATATTCATGACAATATAAGACCAAAAAATATACTTTTTTTCATATTATTTTGAAAAGTTAATAATAGAGTTGATTATGACTTTTCATTCTAAATATTATTTTTAAAAGAAGTGTTAATTTTTTAGAACAAACTATTTTTGGGGAAAGATTTAATTTCCACTAAATTTTGTGTTTTAAAAAAGCGATAAGAAATTTTAAATTGTTGAAACATTTTGTTTAAGCATTTTCAAGACCAAACAACTCCCTTGCTTTGATGTATTGAAAGATATTTCAAACAGCCTCTGATTATTCTCTGAAGAACCATGACTGAGGATACTGCTCTGCTGTCCCTCTGCAGTTTGAAGTTAAGCTGTACCATCACTGTCAGACTCTAACCTCACCTTGAGAAATCATGGTCAGATCTTTACTAGTCTGGACATGTGAAAAAAGTGAGGAAGAAGCCATGGAGAGGAATGAAAAGATGTTATCCAGGAAACAGCATGACCACTTTCCTAGGTCCTAAAAAATAGACACGTTAAGCTGTAGGGTGGGGACATAATGGTCTGTGCTGTTGAGAGCATGAGTGTGGCTGGAGTCCAGAATTTTTCTCATTTCCAAGACAAATACTCTCCTTCAGAAAAGTTTTGTTCTTTTCGGTTTCTTTCCACTGGTTTACATGGTTTGTGAGTACTGTTGTTGTGCCTTTTCTATGGGAAATGACAATTTGTGCACATTTCCTGTGGACTGCCTACTCAGGCCAGCACAAAATTAGCTGAAGAGCCATCAGATGATAATGACCATCAATCATTATTTACGAGACCGAGATTTAGAGAGGGGGGTAAATTATTGACAAGACTTTTGAATTAGAAATAGGTACAAAAAATGAAACTCATGGGTCACAGCTTCAGCTGTTGTACATTGGAAAACCTCCAGGGAAGGCTATCTCAATTTACCTCTGAGGGACTGATTTTGGGGACTGCATCCCTGTCCATGCATTCTCCTGGTCGGGTTTTGCACAGATATAAAGGAAAGGGGAAGGTTTAAAAGCTGTGCTACTGTGTTTTACTCTGGTATACTAATCTCACTCACCTTGTTAGCACACATAACCCTTTAGATAGCCAAAGTTTTGTGCTATAAAATAGCAAAGACTATTAACAGCTATGGAGTTTATATCTACCAGCAAAGCCTATTATGGTACCATATAATCAGAGAACTGAGCATAAGAATCCAGAAATATACCAACAGTGGTCTCACTTTAAAGCTGTCCTACAAGCCAGTTAGCAAACTATCAAAACAAGTGAAATGACAATATAAGAGAGAAAAGTCAGTCAAATGTCAGGCTTAGGCTTTTTAAAGGACTTACAATTAAATACAGACCATAAAGAGAACCATGTCTTTTTTTTTTTTTTTTTNNTTTTTTTCTTTTCTAAGAAAAACAGAGCAGAGCAGAGCAGTCTCTTCTTCATCTGCAAGGGACAGAATATAATGTGGCAATTTTTCAGTATTTTTTTAGCATCATTCATTTTATTGCATGACTTAGGTTGCTCATCAAGACAGATTAATTGGAAACAGAATATTTTATAAGTATACAAAACTCAAAGATACATAAGGTACATGTTTGGGATGGTGGAAATTTCTTATCTTTGGATGTGGTCTTTCTACTCCAGTGAATCAGTATTTCGTCTCTCTTACTGCGGACATAATGGCACTCCTGGAGGCCAGCCTGGATGTCCTGGAGGCCAGCTGGGTATTAAATAACACTATAATTTGCCCATTATTACTGCTAAACTGCTTTTCAAGTGAGCTGTGCCTGACAACCATTGTTTGCAGTCAGTTTTTAGCCAATCTTTTTAAGACTTGGAGAAGTCCTGGGTGATCAATATTAATATGACATTTCTTTTTAATGGGTTTTTAGATCTTGGAGACTGAAACCTTCCTGAACTGTTACTGAAAAATGTGAGCAATCCACTTGAATCCTATTAATTAGCAACAACCTCTGAGAGCTGTAATTCATCCTCTCTCTGCAACGCTGAAGTGCCCAAAGTACTGTACACCTAGCACTTTAGAAGCTGTAACTCCACACCTAGTATTAATAATTAACTCAGGCTTCTCTGGGACAATAATGCCTGGCCCTATGCAACATTTATTAGTTCCTTGTGTCTGTAATTCAATTAATAAGGTTTCTCTGAAGCTTCTTTAAATTCACAGTTAGCTAACGGGGCACGCTTTGGCCTATCTTGTGATATAGATAATTTACCTATAACACGATACCAGTGATTACAAAGCTCAGTTTTGTCGCTGTGCGTTGTTTTTGACACGTCCTCCTGTTAGTGAAGTTCATTACTTCCAAGTAGGCATGTGTATATATATACATGCATATGTATGTGGTTTTGGGTTTTTTTTTTGTGGTTTCTAAAATAGGTCTATATGTTTAGGACTACTTTTTATTCCTTGATTTTTCTTCCTGTCCTCACATTCTATTTTTAGCACAAAAGAAATGGAGGAAAGGACAAACTGTGGCAAAAGTCTGCAGGTATGTACAAATAGAGGTCTTTCAGTGAGATAGTTTAGGCATCAAGGTAGAAACCTGAATTAAGTAACATATTGGATTATATTTAACAAAAGAGAGCATGTTTCACAGACATGGAAAGGACATTGTGAGCCTGTTCCCTGACTGAATGGTGCCAAGACATTTGTAAACTTTTAAAGTCAGGAAGCTTAAGTAAAAGTCAGGGAAAGGTCTCTTTAACCTACAAACCACAGAGGTCAGGAGTAACCCAGTGGGGCTAACTTGCTGCAGAGCTGGTGAGGGAAGAAAAGCTGAGGGGGAGAAATAAAACCTGTTCTGTTTGATGGCTCTAGCATCATCTGGTAGTTAAAATTTCTGTATTACTTCCTTGTACATATGTTTCTGTCTCATTATCCATAGGCCCTCTTTCAAGCTCTGCTTCTGCACTGAACTTGCTTTTCAGGTATTTCATTAAAATTCTGGTTGGAATTTTTCATAGAATCAAGTTGTTAATGAGATTTGCATTTAATTACTAATTAAATAAGATCTTTAAGTCATGCAAATATTCATGGGTGCAGCTAACAGGTAGGCTGCTGTGGGGCACTTAATAACTCCACTGTATATTTGCATGTGGTGGGGTTCCCTTGCAACACTTAGTCTCTCTAAATGAGTGGTATGAAAATGCTAGTTAGAATGTTATTGGTAAAATCCATCACACACCTAAAGGTAAGACACACTTGTAGAACATCAAAGATAACTTGATTTCATTTATTCCAAGAGTCGAAGAAGACTTTCACTCTTTTCTTTCACAAAATAATATTTTGTTAAAAAATAATTTAATTTCTTTCTACTGCATAGTAATCATAGGATCATAGAATCAATTAGGTTGGAAAGGACCCTTAAGATCATTGAGTCTAACTGTTAACCTAACACTGCCAAGTCCACCACTAAACCATGTCCCTAACTGCCACAACTACACATCTTTTAAATGCCTCCAGGGATGGTGACTCAACCACTTCCCCAGACAGCCTGTTCCAATGCTTGACAACTATTTTGGTGAAGAAATTTTCCTAATATCCAATCTTAACCTACCCTGATGCAGCTTGAGGCCATTTCCTCTTGTTCTATCACTTGCCACTTGGGAAAACAGACTGACACACACCTTGCTACAACCTCCTTTCAGGTAGTTCTAGAGAACGTTAAGCCCTCAGTCTTTTTTAATCCAAGCTAAACAACCCCAGCTCCCTCAGCTGCTCCTCATAAGACCTGCTCTTCAGACCCTTCACCAGCTTTGTTCTTCTTCTTTGGACAACATTCCAGCAACTCAGTGTCCCTTTTGTACTGAGGGGCCCAAAACTCAACACAGTGTTCAAGGTTTGGCCTCACGAGTGACGAGTACAGGGACACAATCACTTCTACTACTGCTGGCCACACTATTCCCGATACAAGCCAGGATGCTGTTGGCCTTCTTGGCCACCTGGGCACACTGCTGGCTTGTGTTCAGCTGGCTGTCAGCCAACACCCCCAGGTCCTTCTCTGCCGGGCTGCTTTCCAGCCACTCTTCCCCACGCCTGTAGTGCTGCATGGGGTTGCTGTGACCCAAGTGCAGGACCTGGCACTCGGCCTTGTTGAATCTCATAAAATTGACCTCAGCCCATCAATCCAGCCTGTGCAGATCCCTCTGCAGAGCCTTCCTACCCTCGAGCAGATCTACATTCCCGCCCAACTTGTCATCTGCAAACTTACTGATGACACACTTGATCCTCTCACCCAGATCATTGATAAAGATAATAAACAGAACTGGCCCCAGTACTGAGACCTGCAGAACACCACTTGTGACAGCCACCAGCTGGATTTAAGTCCATTCACCCCAACTCTTTGGGCCATATAACATGTGCTACTTTTTTATTAACTATGCAATGATTATTAACTATGCAATGATTTTGTCTATTACTTCACAAGAATGGGAAATATTAATAGCCACAGTTTTTAATGCATGTATGAAACACCTTCTTGTCATGGTCAGTGTGAAATATGCATTAATGCCAAAAGTCCTATTAATTCCAAAAATCACAGGGTATTGTAACTAGACTAGAATGAACATACTCTAAAGGGAAAACTAAAATAATACTGTAAGTCCTCCATTTGGACTTAGTTGACTTTTTTCAAGATTTATACAACAAATTTATAAGTAGAGGAAAGCAATATGTAAAAAAATGAAAGGAGTTTCTTCATACTTCTATCATGAAACATGAAAGTAGTTTCACAAATATTGTGCATGGATGGGTCCTACTGGTCTTGTGCTCTGGTCTTGCATGTGTAACTCAGTTGACTGCATGTGTAACCACCCAGTAAGAAGTTTAACTGGTATCAGATCATCATCTGGTTTGTTTGTGCTGCAATGATGAACTTAGTTTAATGCAGGCTGATGTAGTGAATATCTGAGAAAAACAGATTATAAAGCAGTAACATTTAGGGATGGTTTATAACAGTTGTGTAATCAGCACACACTGGAGCGAGGCACTGTTGGGGAAGAAGGGATGCAGAGAGAAAGGAAACCTTAGCCACTGGCAAAGTGAAACCCAGGGAAGCATTCAGGAGAGTCAGCAGCATTAAACCTGGAGGACCAGATCACCACCTTCAAAAAGCAATATTTTGGTTTCTTCTGGAGAAAAAGCTTAAATACTGCTAACACTCTAACTTCAAAGATTGCTTGATGGAGATTCCAGGAGGCAGAGAGGGATAAGAAATACTACATTTTGTAGAAAACCTTGTAAAATACATTTCAAACAAGTGAACAGAAGGCTTGGATTAAGAGTTTAAAATAAAACTTTTTATGACTTTCATTGTGGAAAGTTCCTTCTTGTTTTGGCTTAGCTTAATTTTATAGCAGAACATGTTTGTGGAGAACTTATTTCTTCAGTTACAGATGCAAAATATGTTCATATCCACTATGGAGAATTTTTTATGTTTTAATGGTTGTTTTCATATTGTCCCCTAAAATTTCTAACTTACTGCTTCACTGTATAAAAAAACTACCTACAGTTTGAAAACTTCATATTCTGCAGTAGAACTGCACATAATCAGTGACTGAAAGCACAGGTTTTCTACAACTCCGTAGGTTTTGATTTCGGTAATTTTTCATGAACAAGTTTCAATGCTTGAATTACGTACTGATAGAAGTGGTGGTAGAAGGTTTTCCTCTTAAGTCCAGAATATGATATACTGACTTGGGAGATTGGTACATGTCCTGTTTGTTCTGGCTGCTTTTATGGTACTGCTCCAGCACTGACTGGTGAATTTAAAAGGAAGATGCCATCTGCTGATAGGACTGCCTTATATCTCCTGGCAGTGCAAGAAGATTTTAAATCCTGAGGACATGGATTTAAAAGGGACTCTCAGACACTGGTTTGCTGAAGCTGAAAGAATTGGTTTTCTCTGACTGATTTGAGAGGGCTGATATTTAAGAGCAGAAATTTTTGAGAATCAAAATGAAAGAATGAGATGTAAGCACTGGGCCAGAAAAATCTCTGACGGACTCAAAGTGGCTTCAAAAATAAGGAAGGCTCAGTCAGTGTCAAAGTCAGTTAAAGTACAGACTCCAAAATCCAGACTAAAATCTGATCCAGAAGCGCAGAATTGAGAATAAGTGATCTTCAGCCTTAAAAAGACACTGACTGGATCCCCAAGGAACACTTTGAAGTGGTGAATAGGTGGGATATGTGGCTGAGGTGGTGGCTGGATATTTTATCTTTTTTTTATCTGAATCTGTGTATGTCTTGTGCTACAGGGAAAAGAAAAAAAAAGAATGATTGAATTGGGATTCATGTCATTATGTGTAGCTTTTTGCTTCTGCCAACCCATGTCTTTGAAGGAGAAAATGGGATCTCAGATAGTGGGAAAAGGTATGCTGAACTCCTGGGGAGGTCAGGTGCACTGGCACTGGTCCTGATACATCACCAGCTGGTTTAGGTGTGAGCAGTCATAAGGTGAGAGTGCTCAGAGGGCTCTCAAAGAGGTAAAGCTCTCAAAGAGTGAAAGCTAATTTCAGTAGCTCAATTTTGCACTATCTTGGGAAGCACAGAAACAGAAGGTTGTTCAGAGCCTTGGTTCTACAGCTAAAGAGACTGGTGCAGTGAGTGTCTAGTGGGGAAAGGTATTGGCAGGTGTTCAAATGATAGTATGAAGATCACCCTAAGCATTTGCAGTTACTAAAAATACACAGTATTTTAAAATATGTTGAGATTTTCAACCATGATTTAAGTGAAATTATGGCATAGCTAATAGCCTTCTTCACACATAATTTTAATTCTCCTTTATCACAGCTACACCACTATTCTGCTAATGCCATTGTCATATTTTTGTAGTTTAACACAATCTTTTTGCTTGCTCACATAAAATATGTGAGCAGAAGATGTAAGCATGATAATTAATTTCACTCAGTGAACTTATTTGTAGCATTTCTGGAGAGATTTTCATCTACCTTTTCCCAAGTGCTTAGTGTAATATAATATATGTATATTATACATATATAACATATATACACACTATATATAACATATATACACTCTCTATATATGTAATATATATGTAATATATATGTAATATATGTAATATATAGAGAGTGTATATATAATATAATATACACAATGCTTTGCAGTCACCTGGTGTGATGACAAAACAGTTATACAGTCTTGTGCATACACTGACAGCTAAAAATTCTTACTCTATTTTCCAGTGTTTTAGATCAGGACATTTAGTCTCTAGGGCACATTTTCTCAGTAGAGACACACATGAAAGTCATACTTATAAATAAAAATTAGATGAAATGGAGGAAATACTAGTAAGTTCTTGAGCTCATCTTTTTATTGTTTTAATCCGTGGACATTATGGCTTTTTAAAACAATTTAAAAATCTTCCTTTCATATTTCTGTCACCAGGGTATTATTTAACTTTCATATTTTTTAAGCAAAATTATATTCTTTTGGAGACCACTGAAGCTACACTTCTAAGAAATGATTCTGAGAATGGTACAGTTACAGATGATATATGCAGAAATTCTGAAGAGTTGAATTACATCTAGTCTTGAGAAGGATAGACACAGGCAAACCAAGTGTATACATATCTTGAAAATAAAAAATGAAGATAAATTTCCCTTAGGTAGCTGGGCAACAATTTATATTAGCTGGAAACAGGAGGAATAACAGTTTGTGAGTGGCACAAATGGACAGCAGCTGAACTGCAAAGGAAAGTCACTGTGACTAAAAATGTTTGATAACATTAACTGGATGTAGGCAGATTTTAGAGCTCCAAATACATTTGGATTAGAGCAGATGACTAAAGTTGCTTGTTCTGTTTGCACTACATAAAATTAGTCATAAAATCTCAGAGCTTTTCTTTCTGAATATTACTGAGGGAACAAGATTATAAAAAACTCTATGAGGAGTTAGAACACATAAAAAATTATGTGGTTATGATAGAGACAATATGAAATTTACTATGACATCAAATATATCTCTCTTTTGCCCTCATTTTCCAGGGAGGCCCAGCTTTTTGTTGAAAAGTTTGAAGGTGCTCTTGGGAAAGGAAAAGGAAAAAAATTCTATGCATACAAAGTGATGATGACCAAGGTAAAGTTATTATTTCACTAACTTCATGTAATGCAAATGGGGAGCCTTTTGCAGATTATTGACATATGCACCCATTTCCCAAAATCAAATTCTTTGTCTTTCTTTGTATTTTAACACTTCTATTTCCCCTGCTCTTGCTTGGAAAGATCTCTAATATAAGCTCACATTTTGTTTGAGACTTGTCATCAAAACAAAAATCAACAGTTTTGCAAAAGTTTGCAAGAGTTTAGTATCTTGTGAAAGTTAATTTCTTTTGGTGTAGATTAGGTTTTTCTGTGGACTGAATCCCAGGCTCAGTCTTTCCCTTGAGACAGCCCCCTGTGAAGGATGAAAAAGTGTCTTTCTGCCCTACAGTGAAAATACCGTAGGCATCTCCACTGAGCCAAGGCTCTAGGGCCATGTATACCCTCGGAAGCAATATGGCTCTGTAGGATTGTGACCAAAAGGCTGAATAGTGGTTGCTGAGGACCCAATGCCTACACAATATGCTTTCTGACTGATTTTCTTTGGGCTAAGTCCTGTGTGTTCCCAAGACTAAATATCCAGTAGCAGTGGATGTGGATTAGCATGCTTCTCAAGTACACTCCTGAAGTACATCTTTTGACTTAGTTTTATGCTCTGACACTGCTTTACAGTGCAAATATAAGTGTGGTAATTGGGATGGTCTGGGAGACTCAATTTAAAATTACACTTTTGCCCTGAACTAAAATGTTGATGCAGAATGGTGCTAAGACTACTTGCTATGGCCAGGCTTACCCTTACTTAGACTGGATTTTCTGCAAGCAGTTGTGTAGTCACATCTCATAAGCATTAATGTTCCCAAAAAATAATTAGGCTTTCACACTCAGCTGGGCACAGGAAGCTCAGTTACAGAAGTTATACTTATCCAATATATAAAGTACTGGGTAGAGTAATTGTAATTAAATGACACAGCTTGAGCTCCAGATCTGAATTTTGAATATCAAAGGAAATAACAAATTAAATTCTCAGAAACAATTAAAAAAAATTAATGTCATGAAAGGAAGGGATTATTTAACCATTTTTCTTGTGGAAGAAATAAGGACTTCATGCAAAGCCAGTAGTAGACATATTCAGAACAAAGAGAGATGGTTCTTCATAAGCTAGTTCTTCTATTGCAGTGAGCTCTGCCAAAGGATACTGTGGATGATTAAGGGGTTACAGTAGCTCAAGGGAAAATTGAGCTTCTGGGCACTGAAGTGATTGTGTTTTTTTTTTTATCTGTGACCCTTTTCAGAAATGGATGAAATTTCAAAGAGATTTTGAGAATTTTAAGACAGCTTGCATACCCTGGGAAATGAAAATTAAGGAGATTGAAAGTAAGTACTTATAGAAGGTAATAAAGAATAGTATCTAGTATCATATTCCCGATGCATGCCAAAATGGTAATACTTTAGAAATACATGTCTGTATTCAATGTTTAGTACAAAATCAATGAGTGTTTATTTTTCATTATTATTTATTGATCTTGATATCATAGCTAGTTGAGAATTTCCTTGAGAGAATGTTAGTCACCTTAGAGATAAAAATCCTCAATACACAGGTAAAAGTTATGGGGCCAGTGTTGAAGTTAATCCTGGAAAAGTGGAATTGGGATTTAGTTATTGCCTACTTTCACTTTATTTTGTCTGTATTTATACTATAATTATTTATGTGATGTTTTTTCATCATCTTCAGTCTTATGTAAGAGGTATTTTGGATTTATTTCTCTCACAACCCAGAGAAAACAATAGTGGTCTTGGATGTCCCCATATATTAGGCATAAATATAAACAAAACAGTGTAGTTAGTACTATGGATGTGTTTGAGAGTAGGTTTTTGGCACAAGTCAGTTTTGTGTTTCAGCTCTATTCATGAATTTAAACTGCAGCCCTCTCTTTAAAGGAAATTTGGCTTAACTGTATGGTACCTGAGTGAGGCTCTGCCACTGATGAAATGCAGATGAAAGTGCAATGGAAATTGATTTTAGAGAAGTGTCCTTTGGAAGAAGCTGTGGGTTGCATCAAAAGGCAATAACCAGAACAGTAGAACAGGAAAATGATAAATTGTGAATCTTGTGGAGTTTTGGACTGCAAAATAACCCTTGAGGAGAAATTATATAATGGCCTTAAACATGGTCTACAGACTGCTGAACAGATTATATACTCACCTGAGGTGGAGTCTGGAAAGAAACTGCTGCATATGTGTAGTGAAAATCAAACTCAGCATCAAGATGCATGTGGCCTCTTACTGGTCTGGACACATAATAGATATCCTGAGGATATGTTAGAGTGATGTTTCTGCAAGTTTCTGTAAAGGAGTAGTCCTGGCACAAGCTATTCTTTTAGTAATGACTTCCAACAGACATATTTATTTTCTTGTAAAATCAGGATGCAGAAATAGAACAGGGTAATTTTCCTAGTCCTGCTGTTATATCTACTTATTTTTTCATTTGAAATGAGTAACATTTTTGCTGTCACCTGGAAGGTCCCAAAATCACAGCGGAATAGTACCTTTTCATAATCTCAAGGGATAAGATTATGAAGTTTACTCTTTTTTTATTAATTTTTATTTTGTTCAGTGGATTGTTAAGACAAGCTGCAATTGCTTTTACTTGTGGATACAATCCTGTGTCTGAATATTAGTAATTTAAGAAGTACAGTTAAACCACAGTTTGGTCCAAAACTCTATAGTCTAGAATAAGGCCTGATTTCAAGGGAACAGCTCTGAAATATTGCTGAGGAAAAAAAATTTAATTCATAATTTATTTGATTCTGGTTAATCCAAGCAGTAGCTCTCAGCATGTACCTCATATTAGCAAATTTGTAGTACTATCTTTGGTTGCTTAAGACTTTACATAAGACTTGCTAAATGCAGCACGTTAAACACCTTAAAGAATCTTGTTGGCACAGGCAACACCTTGCATTTAACCACTGGATCCCTCAGTCCCCCCAAAATACTAAGGAGTGGGTGAAGAAAATGGTTGAACACTAGGCTTAGACACCAGGATCAATATCTTAAAAGATCCTGTTGTTGGACAACATTGTTTGTGATGAGTCCTTAGTCATGTCAGTTCCCACGGGCTGCAGTATCATGTGGCAAAATATGGTTACATAAAGAAAATTGGAGGGAGCACTGTCTACATAACAGCTCATTTTTGGAGGAGAACATACAGTGAAGCAAGTAGCAAATGACATCAGATTGTGACAGGTAAAGTAGGCTGTCTGGATCACTCTTGGAAATCTCATGATGCAAAATGCTTTGGTTTAGTTCTCCACCACAGGGTTGGGTCTGTACAACTGCTTAGTGACCACAATGTCACTACATAGTTCAGCATTTTTAAACTAATGTTTCTTTTGTGATAATTTTCCCACCATAACACATGGGTATACACAGGTAATTATCTGGTATATTTCATTCACCAGTTAAACATGTTTGAAAATAAAATGTTCATGGGTAGCTTCTGCTCCTTCCAACAGATGGGATTATAGTTAGATGAGCAACCTCTTAGTCCAAAGAAACTAGAGGTAAAACTCTTATATAATCCTCCATGATCACTGCTAATACTATGCTATAAGATATTTTCTTTCCAAAGGCAGGCACTAAGCACAGAAGCGTAAGCATTAACAGCATATAAGAAGAGGTCATGTCAATAGCACATAAAAGAGAGGCAAGAATTTATGAAATTTCAAGTTCTGTTTGAATCTTGCATGATCCCAGCTAAGACAAAATGTAAGCAGCAGGATCATGCATGGAACAAAAGCCTGACACTTATGTGCAGACTACTTGGTATAGGAAACCTTTTTTTTTTTGGCTAAATCATAGAATCACATAATCACAGAATGGTAGGGGTTGAAAGGGACCTCAAGAGATCATCTTGTCCAACTCCCCTGCCTGAGGAGGCACACCTAGAGCAGGGGGCACAGGACCACGTCCAGGCGGGGTTTGAATGTCTCCAGGGAAGGAGACTCCACAATCTTTCTGGGCAGCCTGTTCTGCTGCTCTGGCACCCGCACAGTGAAGTTTTTTTCTCATGTTTAAGTGGAACTTGCTGTATTCCAACTTGTGCCCATTGCCCCTTGTCCTGTCATTGGGCACCACTGAAGAGTCCAGTCCCATCCTCTTGACACCCACCCTTTCGATATTTATAAGTATTGATGAGATCCCCCCTCAGTCTTCTCTTCTCCAGGTTGAACAAACCCAGGTCTCCCAGCCTTTCCTCATAAGGGAGATGCTCCAGTCCCCT
>VZTV01008375.1:1215-12608 GCA_013400875.1 Anhinga rufa
CCCGGGCCGGGGCCGGCTCCCGCTGACAGCGGCGGGCCGCGGGCGGAGCGGGCCCGGCCGCCCTGCCCCGCTCACCGAGCGCTGCGCGGGGGTCCCCGGCTGCCGGCGGTCGCCTCCTGCTCGGGGCTGACATGGAAGCAGGCTCGGGGGCCGCTCCCGGCACGGCCGTGGGGCTTGTTTCACCCCGGCGAGGGTCTGCGCTGAGGGGGCGAGAGCCTGGAAGTTTGGGTCAGGGGGGGCTTTTCTGGGTGTGCGGGGTGAGGTGTGGAGGCGGGTGGGAGCGCTGCGCCGCGGTGAGCCCCGCGCTGCGGTGGGAGAGGGGCTCGGGTGGGGGCATCGCCTCTCTGCATCGTCCATTATCGACCGCAGGATTCCCAGGAGCCTGGAAACATCTCTTGGCGTTGTGTGCCAGGAGCCGGGCCTGCCCGTCCCTCCCGACGTGCCTGCTCAGTGTCCGGCTCCGTCCGCGCTACTGACAGGAGAATTAAGCTCCGCTCGCAGTTTGGTACTTGGCACGGCGTGAGGAATTCTCTACTCGGGGAGATGCGAGTGGACTGGGATGTATGCCCCCCCCCCCNAGTTATTGAAAACTAGCAAGGCATCGAAAAGAGCTGTGTAATGATGGCTGGGGAAATGAGATTAGCCTCTTTCTAGAAGGAACAGCCCTGATAGAGCGGTGCCAACACTTCTTTCGGTGCTCAGGATGGGACCAAAGCAATCAGAGAGCTCAGTATCTGTTCATGTGTGTCGGTGAGGTGGGCTGAAATGCTCCAAGGGTAACAACAACTGGCAGCGTAACCTATTTCTGCGTGAACTATAAAATCCTGTACGTAAAATGGAATTGGTGGAAGTAATTGATCCAGATTTTCTTTCCCTTCTGCCTTTGGGTTCGAGTCAAGCTGCTTAAGAGAGCTTTCTGGTGTGCCCACCCTTGCCTTTGCTGTTCTGTTAAACATAAGCTGTTCTCCGCGCTGGGGCGGACAGAATTTTGATCTAACAGAGTCTGTGTTTAAGCTGCCTCTTTTCTTCGAGTCTTCCAAAACTGTTGTTGACCCCATCGCCTGTCGGCAGCCTCTGTTGCAGGTATTAAGTTCAGCTAGGATGGCAGCCAAGCAGTTGCCACTGCAACTAATGTCGTCAGAGAACAGTGTTTATCTGTGGCTGACTGAAGCCTGATTTTGAACACACCATGTACAATAATCTCAACGATTTGTCCGGTTTATGTTCCTTCTACTCCAGGGAGTTCTGCTGAATAACGCTGCCGTGAACAAACCTGTTCCAGTAGAAGAGTTAGTCAAACTTCTCTGTGCTTGCTAGGTTGACAGTTGGTCTCATTCACTCCCCGTATCTCTTGTGTTTCTGGTTAATCTTAAAAAGTATTTTAATTAGCTGGTAATCTCTGCCCTTGAAGTGTTAATGCTGGTCTGTAAGAGCGAGGCTTGTGCTGTGCGATGTGAAGCAGGATGGCTTTCAGTTTCTCGGTCTTGCAGTCAGGTGAAGGCTTTGCATTCTCCTTGCCTTAGTTCTGCTTGATTCACCACCAGCTTAAAACCGTGATTCACGTGAGTTGCATTTCCCTACTGGGCGAGTAAAAAGGCGCATGGATGTATTTCACGCGCACAAATTTAGTATGGACTAATGGAGAGCTGAGTGATGTTATTGCTGAGTGACGGGACGGGCAGCGCGTCCTGTGCGTTAGCATACCAGCAAGGAGCTGGGCGGGCAGGTGCTGATCTAAGCTCTTCCTCTCCCATAAGCAGCCCCTCTCCCTAGGTAGGTGTCCGTTAAGGCTGTGATGCAACAGTAAATCTTCTCTCTCAGAGGTGTTTATAAGATGGACATGGCCTGGAAAGCCGCAGCCCGCTGAAAAGAACTGGAGAGGTTAAAATCGAGTTCACCGAATCTGAAAGTAGGCAGGGTATAAGCAGATGCAACTGCCTCTAAAAGCAACCGTGTCTGTTTACTTTGGCTCAGACTTGTACTTTAGCCTGGTTTATAATATCTGTGCTATTAATATTTATGTCTGAGGAGAGGTGAACTTTATCCTGAAAACTGGCACAGAGAGCATTGAACTGTCTAGGTAGACGAGAACCCACCAACAGCTTCTGCAACAATGGGTGCGGCATAATCAAAATAGAAAACTGTAATTCGGTAACACTAGAACGCACGGCGTAAGCTGATGCTGCCAGGTTTCGGCTCGTCTTGGGTCTCAAGTAATTGTTGACAACTTCCTCTTCTGGGATCTCGCAGAAATAGTACAGGATATTTAGTCATTAACTTGGGTGGTGTAATTTGATGCCATAATTTTATGAGTTTAAATACCTGCTTTAGTGGGTAGAAAATGGGGGGAGGGGGGTGCGTGTCCATCTCCTTTAACACTTTCTAGGAGTCCCAGGCAGCGTGCATGCAGCACTTGTCACCTTGGCTTAAAGAGCAAAGTATCATCTGTCAAAGGAGAGCTTTTACTCGTGACAGTGCTGTCCCATTTGAAAACTGCTTGGATTTGCTTTTGTGGCTTTTACTAACATGCAGTCCCTCTTTTCAATGGTGGAGAAATAAAGTAATGACAGCATTCGGTGTGGTTGTTTGAAAAGACTTGTTTTTAATCTCTTGCAGAGCAAAGAGTGGAAGACGTACGACTGATTCGAGATCAGCATCCGACTAAAATACCGGTAAGTCTGGTTCTTTTCATTTTTCACCTCAATTTCCTGTCTCGTGTTCTTTTTAGTAGTAAGAAACCTGTAAAAGAGCCGTCCTCGTGAGACCAAATTAAAATTTGGCTCTTTGGGGTCATTAAGCCTGGATTTCAGAAACATTCTCAAACTAGCAACCGGCAGTCAGCGTGGTAGAGCAAGGTGCTAGCTGGGGACCGGAGGAGACCGTGTTTCCTGTGTACTGAAGTTGTGTGTTGTAACTTCAAAGAGAAGCATGCCCTGGCTGGGCTCTGAGATTCTCCTGAGTGTTCAGCTCTTCTCATCTCCGTGTTTTTCTTCTCAAAAAGAAGAGTCTGCAAAGGCTAACCAAGAAGAATACGCAGTAACGTAGAGACAGATACGGCTTTCATCACCGATCTGTGCTGAGGAAGACAGAAACGCGTGCCTTCCGGGAAAGAGGCTTTTGCTTGAGGTCTCCAGAAATGCCGCTTGGCTGTCAAACCCCTCCACCTAGCGCTGGGCCACCTCAGAGAGGGCATCAGCCCTCACCATGTCGCTCTTCTTTAGCTGCTCAGCTCCGAATGCTGCCTGAATTTTTATTTTCTTTTATTTATGGCATCCTCAAGGTTACAAATGCAAAGCAAAGCGCCCTAGGAAGCAAAAGTCACGGATCGTGATCTATTGCTGATGAGTTCTTCACAACTAGTGGGCTTTTGTGTGACGGCTGTCCCCGCAGTAAGCAATAAATGCACCCGTCCTTATGGCCATTTGGTGGAACAGGGGAAGTCTCGGGAGATCTTGGGGGACAGAAGAGAGAACTTAATCGGACGCCTCAGCCTTTGGTTCTCAGTGATGAGAGCTGGTGATCCCTCTGAGTGGAAATTCTTCTGTGAACAAACTCTCTGCAGTTCCAGTGCAAGTTCATTAACAGAAGCAGTTGTTGCCTCCATGTCAAATAGAAACCGAAAGGTTTTCAGTTTCCCTTTAGCTTTAAACTACTTCACCTCGAAGCTGCTGCTGCTGTTTGACTGTGCTGGTGGGCATGGGAGCAAGTAATATTTTATAGCAGAGATTTTCTGATTTTTCTGGAATGTGCGGTTTTCCCAAAGGGCCCTTTCCTAACAAATCTGCTTCCTGACAGAAGATTGCTTTTTCACCCACCTTTCACAGATCACTTAGCTGTAGTCCCCGAGCTCTGTGACCAGAGATGGAAACCCATTGATTTATAGCAAAGCTCTCATTTGAAGTCAGCCACGGACTTATTACTAGCAAAAATTCAGAGGTACCTAAGCAATTTGCCGAAGATGCAGTGATGCAAACTCACAACTCGGGCAGAGGCCTGCTGGGATCCCTGGAGGCTTGCTGCGGTTGCCTGTCCATGTCCTAGCTTGAGTCACTGCCTCGTTATTATCATTAGCAGTCTGGATGAGATAAGATGGCAATGTCACGCTAGATGGTAAATCCCTCCCGCACTGTCAACATCCTTCATTTTGCTGTTGGGAATATTATCTATTGGTTATGGTCTACCTTTTAGAAATGGTGTTGGGTTTTTTTTCCAGAATGAGCCAGTGTTTCTTTAAACTGGGGTAAGGAAGTCTCTTTCTCTGATATAACTAAATTGGCTCAATATCTCTTCACCTGTGCAACTTTTCAGTATCAACACAGCCAGACCCCGTGAGCATGGAAATGATCCAAGTGGATGGTGTCACGTAGCTACCGTTGATATAAAACCGACAAAACCCACATGGCTGTGGAAACGGGAGCGCACGAATTCTGAGATCATTTCTTAAAAGCAGGAACTACATACAGTTGCTGGGCAGGGTGCTACTTATATTGACAAATCTGCCATTTCGTCATGAATTTAGTTACTACATAACAATCTTGACAGAATTACTGGTTCCTAAGCATGCTGTCTTGAGATTAAGGAGGAGGAATTTCTCTCCTTTGAGGCTTTATACCCAAAAGTAGCTTTCTTTCATGCATTAGAGTAACCATGGAAGGTGAATGGAATAGCATACTAATCTGGAGGTGTAGCTCTTAGAAAGAGATGGCCTGAACTGGAGAAATTCTAGGGAAAACTGGTTCAGTTTGCGGACTTCGTAGCAGCCCAAGCCCCCGGTCAGCCACTGTAACGTGTTAGAGGGAAGCATGCTTTATCTTTCCTTGGGTTTCCTTGTTGCTGGGTAGTTTGGTGCTAGATTAAGTGATTCCAGGAAATGAATTGTTCTAAAACTTCACTGAAGCCGCGGACGTTTGCTGTTAAATCCCTGGTTTTTACCTCTTTGTGCAGTGACTCCTGCAAACAGAACCAGAGGGGCAGGTGAAGGGAAATATAACTGTTCCTTTTCCGTTTCGAGGTACTGCATTCACAGGTGAAGGGAAATGGAGGTTAGCAAAAATGCTTGTACTCTGCTGTGTGTAAAATGGAAGGGGGAGATAAGGGCACCAGGCACCGTTTCTGCCTTTCACATCTTCTGCTCCTTTCTTTTTGTCTTTCTTTTTAGGTGATCATTGAAAGGTACAAGGGAGAGAAGCAGCTTCCAGTTTTGGATAAGACCAAGTTCCTGGTGCCAGATCACGTCAACATGAGCGAGCTAATCAAAATTATCAGGTAGTATGCTGTGATTTCAGTGTAAGCTGCATCAACCTCAGACGATGATTCTTTGTTAATTCCCCACCTGGTGTATGCATTTGGGAACTCTTTAAATGGAAAACTAATCTAACGAGCGCTTGGTATCGTCGCTAGGACGAATTCCTGAGAAGGTGCTCTTCCTTTGGCTTTGCTGGGAAAAAAAACTCGGAAAAGAGCTGAGCTGTTAGCGTGCTCTGAAGAGAACTAACTGGTTCCCAGAGAGGTAGGAGGGAGTCTGGGGCCGTGAATCCCTGTCTAACATGGGTGCATCTGGCCCAGGGCCCCAGCGCTTCCTGCTTGGCTATTTTAGGATGCCTTCTTGGTGTTCTGCCTGGGAGTCCCTCTCCGGAGCGCCTGCCACTTCCCACCGGCTGCAGGGGGAGTTTGGACTTGTAGCCAGAGCTCTGAGCTGTTGCATCCTTTGATGGAGAAATGAGGTTTCCCTCAATGACAGTGTTGAGGCCTGAAAAACCCACATTCTGACCAGTGTCTTCTCGTCCCGGCTGTTCCGCACAGACTGCGGCTTGAGTAGCGCTCCGCTCTGGTGCTTGAGCTTTGCTTAGAAGAAAAGGCAAAGGGGAAGTAGCCACGGAGTGGAAGTCGTGCGGCCTAAAACTGTGGTCAGAAGTTCTGCTAGAAGTGTGTTCCTCCTGGCTTAATGTCAAGAAGGAATATTTGATTAGTAAGAGTTCTCAGGCGGTAGATGTGGAAGTTTGCAGCAAAGCAGAGTTTGTGTTTTGTTGGTCACGGTGTAGCAGGGAGCTGGTTCTTGGAGGCCACAAGCTGCAATAACCGAGAGTTGTCCCACGTGTCCCAACAGTCCCCTGCCTCCGAGGCTTGCACAAAAACTGTCGCAAGCAAACCCCAGCTCTTACATGAGGAAGAAAGTGAGATAGGGTTTTGGAAGCAGCAACCAGGTTGCTCAAGTCTTCTAGAATTTCTCATGAACATTAAAGGCCCTGGGCAAAAAGGTTAACAGCCAGGCGCAGGATTTTCCCCACCTTTTTTCTTTGGCTTCATTGTTAATAGGTGACTTGCTACCAGCTGGATTTGGTCCTCAGCCAGCTCCTCTTGTGCATAGCAGGGCCTGTCCTTCCCAGCCCTCGGAGAGCCGCTGCCTTCTCCCAGCCTGCTGTCTTTGGAGTGATCAGAGCTTGGTCTTGGGAGGGTCCCTTCCCAGAGCTGTGGCTGGGCAGCTAAATGAATCCTTGTTTCCAGCTGCTGCTGCCCCTCAGCAGCCAGCAGAAGCGGCAGGAAGCTCTTATCTGTTTTCTTTCCTTCTTTCTTTGGTTGCACCTTCACGCATCCGAGTTCCTCTTGCTTACTTGGTTTATGAAGCAGTAAGAGAGTTCCTCTCTGCAGACCTGCTTTCCAGTAGGTAGTTTAGCAGGAATACCGACTTCCCCCCAGCCAGAATGATCGAAGGGAAACCCCAAAGTTAATGTTCACTGTGCCGCGCAGGCTGTGAAGTCTGTCGCTCTCTGCCCTCCCCACGATGCTCCTCCTCAGAGGGTGGAGAGGAGGGGGCAAGGTGCTCCGGAGGTTACAGAGCTGGTGACAAAGCGAGTTTGAAAGGCCCAGGGCCTCTCACGGAAGCTCTGCCTGTCCTCCCTCCCCGTCTTCACTCGGCTCTCTCAGGGTCAGCCCGCGTTTACATTTCCAGCGAGATGCTGGTGAGCTAAGCCGCCAGCCCAAGGTCCCGTGGCCCTCGCACATTTGCTGGTTGCGCAGGGATCATCCCGGCAAGGAGTACCTCCTCCTTTTCGCTCCAGATGAAGGCCCTTCTGGAGCGTGGCTTTTCCGGCAAAATTGGGGCTTCTGTCAGGAGATGGATTTGACGGGACTTAGTCGGTGAATTTAACCCAACTTTGAGGTGGGAAGCGAATGCCTTCTCCAGTGGCGGGGCCGCTTTGGGTGGGGACAGCTTCCTGCTGTCAGTGGGGGAGGACTTGCTCTGCCCTCTGTCCCCAAGCTTTTGTTAGCCCGAGTGGAAACCCACGGTCATCACTGTGAAACTCTTTCCTCCCTCCGCTCCCCCGACCTCCCCCCAACAGGCGACGCCTGCAGCTGAACTCCAACCAGGCGTTCTTCCTCCTGGTGAACGGACACAGCATGGTGAGCGTTTCCACGCCCATATCCGAGGTGTACGAGAGCGAGAAGGACGAGGATGGGTTCCTGTACATGGTGTACGCCTCTCAGGAGACTTTCGGAGTGCAATCTTCTGCCTAAGACGCGCAAGCGGCTTCTAGCCTAGGATTTCGGTTTACCCTTGGCCATCACCCCCACTCTTCCCCACACACACCCCAGGGAAAGAAACGGATGTCACCTCCGCTCTCAGTACCTTAGCGTAGTCTTGCTTTAGCGGGTGTCTCATCTTACCTTGCCTTGTTTGTGACTATTAAACAGTACAGACGAGCACCTCCAGCTTTGAAACCTGCTGTAATACTCCACACAGGCACACTTACATTTCTGGACTTTATGAATGGAACCCAATCGTGCACGTGACAATTGCAAACAAAGGGACACCCGGTTGACTTATTAACGAGCAAACAGGCACCAGGGAGGAGCCAAAGTGTTTCGTGTGACAGTTTTCTGGAAAATCTCCCTATGATTTTTTTAAAGATTTAAAAAAAAAATAAAAATGGGAAGGCTTCTCATGAGAGCAAATATGTTTTAATATTCCGAAGCGGAGCTTTGTGTTCTGCAGCTCGACGAGCCTCGTGTCGGTGCCGCAGTGAGTTAGGGCAAGCGCTTGGGGTGAGCTGGGGGAGTACAACTCTTCTTGTGTCCGTGGTTTTTTTTTTTTTGTTTGTTCTGTGGCACCGCAAACTTAGGAATGGTGCCAGTTTCTGAAAAAAAAAACCATAAAAACCCCCCAAAACCCACAAAAAACTCATACCAAACACCACAGCTTTACTGTAGTTCTAGGAAGTGTTTAACTGTAAGATACACACCTGGAGAGGTACCATTGAAATAAACTCCGGTCTGTTACGAATTCCCAATCCCCGTGTGTTCAGTGAAACGCTGTTGTTCATATGAGCTCGCTTCCAAAAGGTGACCCCCCCTCGCCCGGAGGTTTGCCGTTCCCTCGCCCGGCAGAGCGCCCGCTGGGAGGAGGCGGTCGAGGGACCCGCCGCCGGCACCGGGGGCTGTCAGGATGCGTGCCGCCGGCCGCGGTCCCCCCAGCCCTGCCTCCCGTCCTCGCCGTCTCCGTCTGCTCGGCAGGGCGGGGAGGCTGAAGCCCTCCGAGGCGAACGGCTTTTTGTTTTACGCACCTCCGCACCCGACCGTCGGACTGGGACGTGCCACTGGAATTACCCACCCGCGCCGCCTGGCCAGTCTGCCGCTCGCTTGGTGTGTTACCACCCCGGGGCGGTCGGGGAGAACCGCCTGCGGAAGCAGCTCCCAGCCAGGAGTTGCTGTCGAGAGTTGACGAACAAATGAGATTTTCGTTTTTTCTTTGTTTTGTTTTGTTTTTTTTAATTCCATCGCTGAAGCCTCCTGCCGCTTTGCGCGGGGTTTGGAAGATCTCGGTGTCAGTTCTGTCCCGAGCAGGGAGGCAGCCTGTGCAGAGGAGAGCGATCTCGTAGGACCTGTATTTTTCCTCTAGAGTCGTTGTCAAGTGACGTGTAGCAGGATGAGATTACTCTTGTATATTCTGTGTCTGTGAACTAACTACATCTGTTACTGGAAGCTAAACTTACTATAACGGGGGGGGGGAAAAGAAGCAATACTACTGCGTCTTGGCACTCTAGCTCAAAAAGGTGTACAATTTGTACCTACCTACACCTCTTTGCATGCATCTCGTTCACGCTTACTTCCAATTTTTTATTGTTCTTTGTGTTTTTACTCCGACGTAAACTTTTAAATGCAGCTTGTTCTACGTTTAGTTTTGTTCGTGTAAGAAATTGTTTAACTCATAACTGACAACCCTACTTGTAATTACGACGTGATTGACTGATATTCCTGTACAAATGTTGCTTTTTTAAAATTAATACAGTGCTGATATGGATGGATTACATCCCAACTTAATTATGGCTTGTGTGGTTATTTCTAGGCAGCTTCCTTAAGTCGAGTCTGTAGGGCAGGGCACAGAGGTCCGTTCCACCTGCTTCAGGACGCGCAAGGCAGTGAATTAAGTCCTGCTGACGGCGACTTGTACGGAACCTGTGGTGCTGCTCGGCCGTACCAGCTCGGAGCAGCCTCTGGGAGGGATTTCACAGACTCACAGCACGGCGGGGGCTGGCAGGGCCCTCCGGAGCTCCCCCCGTCCAGCCCCCCTGCGTGAGCAGCACCCCCAGAGCAGGGGCACAGGACCGCGTCCAGGCGGGGTGGGAATGGCTCCAGGGAAGGAGACTCCACAGCCTCTCTGGGCAGCCTGGGCCGCTGCTCTGGCACCCGCACAGCAAAGGGGTTTTGCCTCAGATTTCAGTGGAACTTCCCGTGTTCCAGCTTGTGCCCGGTGCCCCTTGTCCTGTCGTCGGGCACCGCTGAGAAGAGCCCAGTCCCACCCTCCTGACACCCGCCCTTCAGATCCTGATAAGCACTGATGAGATCCCCCTCAGCCTTCTCTGCTCCAGGCTGAACAAGCCCAGGTCTCTCAGCCTTTCCTCACCAGGGAGATGCTCCATCCCCTGAGCATCCCTGTGGCTCTGCGCTGGCCTTGCTCCAGCAGCTCCCTGTCCTTCTGGCACTGGGGGGCCCAGCACTGGACACAAGGGCCCTGTAAAGCGGTCCTGCTCTCGAGCTGGGTGCGTTCCCAAAACCCCGTCTTGTTTCTGCTCCCTCTTGCCCACCCTCTCCCTCGCGGCTTCAGAGCCCGGACGCAGACAGACGGACAGACGTACCCCGGGTGAGGGCTGGGCTGAGCCGAGCCGGCGTTCCTGCGGAGCGGGGCCCAGAGCCTCCCCCCAGTTCCTCCTTCCCCGCAAAACCAGCTTCGGGCCGGGGTTGGCAGCTGGAGCCTGGCTCTCGGTAGGGAAGGGCAAGCGCAAACCCTTCCGGAGCCGTCGCAAGCGCTGTAATAGGTCTGCGATTCAGGAGCAGATGTCTGTGGGTGGAGGGACGGCCACAGTAATAAAGAGAATTAAAGAAAGTCCCTGGTATCTGCCAAGCTGGAGAAGCCCCCCCCAGATAAAGCCCCTTTAAATTAAAAAAATAAAATACAAAGGGATTCTGTTTAACTCTTTATTTTCCATACATTAAATTTACTCAGATAAAAACATTCTAAAAATGTACAATTTTACTTTTAACAAAGTATAATAAAACATAAAAATCCCAATACCAGAATACTTGACATTTACAATTCAAAATCAAATTAGCTGAATATTAAATATTTACAAAACTATTTAAAATATTTATAAAGTTACATGCACAATTTGTAATACTAGAATTGACCGAAGTAAAAGAAATGGCTCAAATGGGAGCAGGAGTTTCCTTCATTCCTAGCGGAAAAGTTATGTCCAAGAGAAGCTGTTAATCTGCACTTGAAAACACACAGGATTTGCTTTCTGCTTCAGTACCGACGCGTTTCTTGCTTACGGAAGAAAACTTGAAGAGAGCAAACGGGTAGTTCCGAGGGTTTAGCACAAGAGGGGGCGGCGGGCAGGGCTACCGCGGCCGCGACCAGCAGCAGCCTTTGCCCAACTCCTGCGAGAGCTCGGTTTCACGGATGTCCATCCAGCTTTGCCCACATCCATCTCTTAACAGGCGTTCCAGACTCCCCCGAATCCCCGGCTCCGAGCGGCCGTGACCTCCAGCACGCGACGGACAGCTAACCCGGGTGCAGGGGCTTCGGACGATGGCGCTTTTATTTTGGGGAGGAGCGTCGCTCTGCCCAATACCGCAGACTACGGTTAATTTTTGAGTACCTTCACCCTGAAGCTTGCCAGCGAGAAAGAACGTGAAACAGAATTTTGGGGCAACGGGAAAGGACTAGTGTTAGATTGTTATTTTCAGAAGCCTGGTGCTTAATTTGCCAAGATTTAATGACCGTGGTATGAAAAAGTTTCACACAAAAAAAAAAAAAAAAAAAGCGGAGCGTGACGTGTTATTTTAAGGAAAAGAATGGTGGAACCCTCTGCTCAACCCCGCCCTTGCCGACGCAC
>VZTV01008377.1:2108-37811 GCA_013400875.1 Anhinga rufa
TTTTTTTTTTTCCAGCAAGCATAACTATTTGGGGCCAAAAACTAGGGGGGTGGGACAGGGAGGAAGAAAACGAGCAAAAAAAAAAAGCAAAACCCAACCCAAACCCACACAGGTAATTTAAGACAGCCGATTCGCAGCCTGCCATCACCCAGCTCCAGCTGCCATGTCACAGCACGGGAAGCCTTCTGCTAACAGCATCTCGGACGCAGCAGTTCAGCAGCGGAATGGCCAAACCCGATGTATGGCACCAGGTGAGGCCAGCTGTGCTGCGAGCCCAAGCAGGGCAGCAAGGCTGAGCAAAGCCTTCGCGTCGGCACCCAGCCGCAGCCACGCGGGACAACGGGACCCGCAAGCCTCCTGCCTCAGTTTCCCCACCTGAAGCAACAACATTTACCCACCTCTCACCAGAGCACTGGAAAGGTTAGCTCCTGCGTGCAAAGCGCTCTTAAAATGAAAGCACGCTTTATTTCTCTCCTTTCAGTGATGGCGGTCATCCTCGCAGATATCTGAGTAGCCGGGAGCTTCCTATTCAGGCAGTTATAAAAGTCACGGTTCTCTTGATAGCTCTGCATGACCCACTTCTGCACCTTGAGCCTGCTGCAGTAGTATTTAAATGTCGAGGAGTTTATCAGTATATAACTGAAACGTTAAGGGGGGAAGCGTATTAGCGGAGACAGGAAGAGGCAAAATTTATAACATGTAAAAGGCGTTGCTTATCCAGATTAAATTTATTATAGCCCGTTTGAGTTAAAATATCGCGTATGTCCAAGACCTTCACGAAACCGTAATCCACACGGAAGCAGGGAGAAGACCGAGCGAGATGCCCACTTGTGCAGAAGGAATTTGCTCCTGAAGCCTGGCAGGCAGAGACGGAACCAGCTGCGCGTTTGCGTGTGCGTTTGGGGCCGGCACCAGCGGCATAAAAACAAAGATCCCCCTACAGCCCTGCAAATTAACTGGAGGAAGCGAGTTGTAGAAACAAACCGACAAAGGAAGACATATCAAAGGTTTCAAATCTATTCAATATTAGACATTGTGGGGTAAAGGCACAATGAATCACAGCTGATTAGCGCTAAGACTAGCTCTTACTGCCTGCGTGTACAGCAAGTAGCAAGACAGAAACCCAAACGCTGCAGGAAGCTTCAGGGGTTTTCAAGACAAAAATGTGAAAACAACCATTTCCACAGAAAGGGCTCTTCTGCAAACTGCTTAAACGAAGTGGTTTTAGTCCATTCCTTCCCTTACACAGAGCAGCTGCGGAGGTTTCCACTGATCCTTCCTGTAACGGACGCACGGCTACCCCGCTGCTTGTTGGCCGATGAAGGAGGAGGAGGACAGCAATTCCTGTTTAGTGCCATTAAAACACGCAGAGTGCAAGGAGTCTGGCCACTGACCCCTCTGCCGAGGCTGCCGGCGACTCACTAGCCAAGACACACGGACACACCTGCCAAAGATGCACTAAGAAGTAGACTTTTTTTGTCTCCTTTTCAGAGACTTCTTCCCGCACGGCTGCCTCCATCCCCTCTCGTCCATCTCTGAGCGGCACAGGGCTGTACAAGGGAAGTCTGCATTTACAGCCTGCTGCTGGCACCGCTGTTTCAGAATTAAAGGCAGCACCATCAAAAGACATCAGCCTAGCTCGTTGCACAAATTTTAAATTCCTTCAAAACAAGTTTTCCTCTGTAGTTGACTTTGCAAATACAACACGTGCTATACACAGCGTCGGTTCCGTTCACCAATACTGCTACTGCGTGAAAAATTTCAGATACTCAATTAAGGAAGTCATGGTTCAAAGCACCTATTATCAGTTGACTACGTCATCAAGAAATATCCTTACTGAATATTTATTTTCTAAGATTAAATCATGATCAAATATTTCTGGACAGCATCAATTAACTAGGAAGCCTGAAGGCAGCGTGACAGCAGATGTAGGAGCCACTATCGTGTCGACGATTCACGCCCAGTGCTACAGGCAGCTGAAGCTCAGAGGCCCGCAACGGCAGTTGTCTTCGTCATGACCACATCTACTGCTCTCCCGGTAAGGCTTTGCCTAGAACTCACTGCCATGCTCCATCTCATCTCATAAAAAAAAAATATCTTCCTCTATTTCTTGTCTTTATTGAGAAAATAATTTAACCACAATAAGTTATACCAATGCTAAAAGCTGGGACATACATGAAGCAGGACAGGCGTTCCTGCAGAACACAAGACAGATGGTCAGGGACAGACAAACTTAACTCCAATTTCCTTCATTTTGAACAAAATGAAATATTTCCAGAAAATCCATATGAGGAGAAAAATTAAATCACTACACTGACTATGTTTGACTTATGTCCTTTTATAAGCCTCATACTTTGTTAAAATTTTAAGCTGTTATTAGCAGTGTTGCTTCTGAAATAAATATATGCATTATTCTTCAAACAGTAAACACGGAACAAATTCATAAACCAAAAAAAATATATTATATTTGTAAATAGCACAAAAAATTCCTGGGGATCTATTTCTGGCCATCCAACATGAACTCTCACTTCAGAAAGACTCGTTTCTCCATGTGTACACACATACACGCGATCGCAGGTGTAGTTAAAGCCACGTCCAACACACAAGATGCCATTAGCAACAACGGGCAGAATTTAGGAAGTCTTGAAATGAAAATGCCATACAAAGGACGGAATGTTGGCAGCTAAGCAGCTAATAAGCCTTATTAAAATGCAAGTTAACAACAGCTGAACTGTACTTATGTTTTCACATTACTATTTTATGAAATATAGCATACGCCTCCTGTACTGAAAACACGGACTTTTGGGAAAATAATGAAAATTCAGCTCAGTGTCAGTGAATATAGTCAAAGTACAAGAAATAAGATGGCTTAGTGTGGACAAAACAAAGTGGAACAAAACACTACACACAAAAACAGCAAAACACCAACATAAAACAAACCACCCCACAAACAAAAACCGGCAAAACCCCACCAGCAAAACACCACAACAAACAAAAAAAAATGGTAGAATCCCCAACCCCCCAGCATTATCCTGGTTTTATCCTCCTGAAATTCCTTTATTCAGTGTAATACTGGTTATAGTTGCTTTGAATTATCATACACCCAACACGTAATTTCTCCATGAGTTTCATTGTAAGCAATGTTTGCATCTCCTGGAGTTTGGTAGTTATTGGAAAAACTACTCCTTTCACTCTTTTTCCATTTTAAGGCACATTTTTAGCCTTTCTGTTTGCAGACAGCATCTAGAATATGTGCCCACGGAAGCCACGACAGCCAGCAGACAGAGGGTTTTCCTCTAGACATCTTTCCTGAAAAATTTCAATAGCTTGACTTGCTATATATACAACGATCTTCCTTTGGTAGTGCTGCTTGCTAAGCGATGCTGCCTCTCCGAGTCCAGACAAGCACTACTGCAGACATTTTGAAGTGGTACCAAGGGGCAAAACGTCCAGTTCCTGGCCAGCCGCGGGCTTGGTGGCACTGCCTTGAGCTCTGCGGTAAAACGAGCAGCTCGTTACTGAACTTTGAATTTTTAGCATCCTTTTTTCAACTCTCCCTCAAATAAGGAAGCGCCCCCAGACAGGCAAAGGAGAGCACACACACACACACGCGCTCGCAAAAAGTAGGTGCTATGATTTGCACTAATGAGACAGAAATAGCAGCATGACCCAAGCACACGACATGACACGTGCAGCTGTCCAAACAGCTCCGCTGTCGGTGTCGCTGCCTGCTAATGGCATTCCCTCCTGCTTGGCCTCGTCTCGCCACTTTACACAAGAGCTTAAAAATTCAGGCGCTTCCAGCTCCACCTAGACCAAACTCCTCGCTTAAACAAATAGGAAAAATAGCCGCACGACTAGTTAAGCTTTCACTCACTTTGGAAAGGATTCAAGAAAGCTTGGATCATATGGCAAGAACCCAAATATCTCTCATTTCTGAGTATTAAAAAAAAATAAATTAAAAAAAATGGTAGCATATTCTTATTTTCTTTCCATCCTTATGAAGGTCTTTTTCAAAGGAAAACAACTAGACAAGAAAAAGCACTTACATCTCCTGTACAGCAACAATTAACATCATATTGTGAAAATACCAGCAGAGGAATCTCTAAATGTTTACCCGTCTTCTCCACAAGAAGACATTTTAGTGGAGACACTACTTTCTGGTGATGTACTGCATGCATTTTGTGCACTTCTTTTATGTCTGAAATGCCCTAGAAAAATTTCAAGCATATGAACACAAATTAGAAATATCCCCAGTGATCTACCAGCCCAGCAGAGGTACGCCACGGTGCAGCGATGTCACCTATTTTTTTAAAAGTTATTTTAAACAAACCTCACCTTCATTTCAAGGGAAGAAAACCAACATTTTGAGATTTATACTCTAATTGAGTTGTAATACCAGCATAATGTGGTGGATCCAGCACCACTACCACATCAGTTCCTCCCCCATAGCACCCATGCAACCTAAAGCTAAAAGTATCAGTCAAAAGACTTTTTTTCTCCAAGCGATTATATGGTCCTGCAACAGAATCTACTTAACGCCAGCAAAATCCAAATCAAAACAATTTTAGGAGGTTTTGGGAGCACGCGTATTCTGTAAATTCTGGATGCCACCACATGAACTTGGACCTAGTTTCAGATTCTAAACTGAAACAAAACTTTGTATAGACCAGAGCAAGAAAAAAAAAAAGTGATTTAGCTGTGGCACCAGAGTATCAGAAACTAGATAAATACACCAAAATACATGGCACTTCTATGCTAACCAACAAGAAGGGAGCTAAACCAGAGCATTATTTATCTACCTTGTCAACCTAAGACATTTTTAGTGAAATACAGGTCTCTTCTGGGTCTGCAGACCGCCAGACGGACTCTGCTGCACACAATGAGCTCCCACCACAGGTATCAGCGATCAGACACTGAAAGGCATACCAGGCACTGCTGCATCTTCTCCTAACATGTCTAGGTGGCCAACAGAAAGCACCTTCTCACAACCAACATCATTTCGGGTGTCGCCAGGACTCCTCTTCTCCTGTGGGCTCTTGTAGACGTACAAGAAGATATAGATGGTCAGCCCTGAGCACTAGGGCTTTTTACCAGTTTTAAATTCTCTTGAAAAAGTAGCATTTTTTCAAAGGAAATTAAACCTAGACATCAAAAGCAATGCAGAAGAATCACTTACCAAAAGCAAGCATCTCTCTGCCAACGTATCCATAAAGCACCAAATGCATTCAGAGCCCACAGAAATCTGGCAGGTTGAGGGTTTACAGACACTTGTTTTAAGGAAAAAAAAAGGCAAACCAAAAGAAACTACCCTATATGTGGCTTAAAAGAGCAATACCAGATGTAGGTATGCCATTAAAGATTGAGCCGTTCTAGCTCAGGCAATTTAAAAGAAAAAAAAATGGCATCTTTATGCCCACCAGCCTAACCCAAAGCTCAGAGCCCAAGATCTCTGCCTGGCTTGGGCTGCAGGAAGAGTTTATACCCCATGCGAGGAGATCACGGTCACCTGCGCATCGCCCCATTCGGGCTGCCGGCATTGCCACACACCTGGGTGGAAAGGCAAGTTTGACAGAAACAATCAACATCTGTGCAAATTAATGAGTTCAATTTAATTACCTCCCAACAAAAAGCTTAAATAGGGTGCAACTGGCGATATGAAATCATCCTAACGGGTTCCACTGCTTGAATCCACCTCTCATCAAGTTGAATTGATTTTTAAACAGTGGAAATTCCCATGAGAAACAAACGCAATTCCCATCTCAATCAAATGCTTTGTAATAGTTACATATAAAATGTGATTTTTTTTTGCAGAGGGGGAGTCGATTATTTCTTCCCCTTTCATTCCTATAGGAGACCTGGCAAATTGATAGTATTATCAGAACAACGCTGGAATACTAGCACGAACCGAGGATGAAAAGTGTACAAGCACACTATGAATCGTGGTTTGCAAATAACTCAAAACTGCATTTTTTAATAAAAGCAGTAGCTAAGTACCATGAGTGCTTAAAATAGCCAGACAGTTAGGCTATTGTTGAATTCTTTATAATCCCAACCTTCCAGAAATAAATTTGCAAGTATGCAAACGCCCGGAAAGTCACTGAAGATAACAATCAATCTATATTTTATAGTATGTTCCCAAAGCAAAGATTTCAAGTTTTGCTGCTAGTTTCAAGTAGCCAACTGAGCTCCTTCAAGTGTACCTCAATTCAGAATGCGCCATGAATCCTTTACGCAGTTTCTACTTGGGCATGAACAATTTTTGAGCAAAAATCACTGCTGAGTTCAAGAAAGTCCCAATTTCAGCAAAAAAAAAAGACTGTACTTTAATTTAAAAAAATATATATGCTGTTGTAAAAAAACAATCCCCATCTTTACACATGTATATAAAGAAGATTTCTACATAAACACACAAAATATCATACAACTTTTTGGAGAAGGCTTTTCACCATGACCTCTGAAGGCAGACTCAACTATTTCCACTTCCATTATTTTCCACTTTATTTCATCAGAAAAAGATTTGAAAAAATATATACCTAGAGCTGAAAAAAACCTATCCGGAGCTGAGATGCTGCCTGACAAGTCCTATCTCACACGTGATTAATGTGCTGACAGTTTGCCAAAAAAGGGCCCACTTATCCGCTCAGTGGGCAAGCAAACATTTGCGAGGACAACTGGTATCTATGCAAGGCGGCCGCAGACTGACTGGTCATCAGGTGTTAAATAGCAACTGACATTTTAAATGAAATCCAAGGGCTGTCAGCATCAAAGGTTCACTGAACTGGAGCAACTGAAAGCAAGGCGAAGGGCAGGGAGCAAACAAATAGCTGGATGTCTTCTCGGCGGCAGGTCTGGCTGTTTAATTTTATTTTTGCTAATCAATACCATAACAATAAAGCATTTCCAATATTGGTTTTGTGTAATTCTTCTTCATTAAATCATACTTGCGTGAAAGGAAATCAAACTCGCAGAGCTTTAGAGTGAGGCTCTATTCCAGGTGACATCAAAGACTATACCGGGGGGTGGGGGGAGAGAAGAAGAAAAAACCACCCTGCGCAATGTTAAATACCTAACAGGAGATGACAAATCAAATGGGAATTACTGTGGTAAAAACATAATTAAAAACTTGATTGAAGTTAAACTGAATTTACATAACACTGCAAATTAACTTTACGCTGAAAGTATTCACTGGGAAAGCAATAAAAAGGCATTTCATTACTAATCTATATTTAAACAATATGTACAATAGAGTTGTTCTAATGAGAAACGTAGGGGTTTTAATAACAGCAGTTTCCAATGGCTGCCAAGAGACACTGCTATCGCCGAGATTTCTGCACATAAACAAACAATCTTTGGCAGTGCCACGTGTGGATTGCAGCCATGAGACCCGGCACAGGTTGGTGCTCTACAGCTTCTTCTTACAAATTAACTGCATTTTAATCACTAGCACATAGCCCTGGGCTGCCCATTTAGCGTGGGCCTTCTGACCTCGCGTGAAGGAATAGCCCGATTTCAGCAGAACCAGGATTTCTGTTGTTCTTGAAGTTTTCTTTCTTAAAGAATGTATTATTCTTAAAGTTTTCAGTAACACACATCTGTCGCTATGACATTTCATTCCCATCTCTTTAGGGACACAGACTATTTGCGGCAGCGATGAAGAATCACATTGCAATCAATCACTAAGTCACATAACGCAGTATTACCGGTAAAATAGTAATAATGAAAATAGTAATAACAGCACATTAAATATAAATTACCCAAGCGCGTACCATTCGTCTCCAAATGTTAAAGTCAAAACACGTAAGAAATGCACTACTACAATCCCGAGATAGGAACTTCCTACAACATATGATGGAGAACATGAATTCAGTTTATCCCAGATTTCAGGGGGAATCCAAAAAGATTCCATTCACTTAAGGATTTCTCACTTCTTCCTTATATCAGACAAATACGTTTTGGTCTTCTTCAAGCCACAGACTCTTCACAAATTCTGTTGAAAGTTTAACAGGCTTGCAGCAACAACCCTGCTCGGTCACCTTTATAAATAATCCAGTTGTCTCCTCAGGTCACCCAACCACACAGCCTTAAACCCATGTCATAAAACCAAACCAACGGGGTTGTTTATGCGGGTACTGTTTCCATAGTTTTACTTTTCAAACCAATTGACAAAGGTCATAATTTCAAAAAAGGATTTAGCTGCCTTCAGGTGCAGGCGGCCACTCATTGCACTTTCTGACTAGAACTGGGTTTTCAATGCTTAGACAGCAGCTCAGTGCTCTCTCTACCTCTTCTGCTGAAAACACTTTAGGAAGTCCATCCCAGGCAACAGTGACTCTGAAAGAAAAATAATCAATCAAGAGAAAAAACCTAATCAAAATCTTTGTTAACAGAAATGAAACACACAAGTTTATTCTGACAGCCTTTTTGACCTAACACAAGTATTTTTATACCTTTCCCATAGATATCTGCTGTGTGTTTCGGGTACTATCAAGTAGTATCTAGTAAAACAAAGTCAAACCAACAAAAGCCAGATTTGTTGCGTGTCTTGGAATGATAAACATCCAAGAATGCTGGATGATAAACATCCATGAAAATGGGCACTGGATACTGTGAGACTATGATGTTGAAATCGATGTTGCCTTCATTAACACAACCTAGGACTTTCAGAGCCAGAGACACAATTTCTCTGGTTGACATGTTTCCAGCTTATATAAAAGGACTTAAGTGAAATGGCTACAAGCCAAGTGATTTATTTCCCAAAGTGCCCCGAACACAAGCCCCAAGAGTAGGAATCAAGGGAGATGCTCTGCAGACTATCATGGAGCCTGCAGAATAAGGAGCTCTTCTGCGACACGGGAAACGAGGATCGCAGGCTTTCTGCTCACCGCAGGACTACTGCATTCACCAAGAGGTTGTCTCCGTGCACCCTTCCCAGTTTTGTGGATCTGTATTTTAGGAATCAATATTTTTGTTTTCTATGCCATTAAAATCTTTAAACAATGTGTCATGGTTTTAGCTAGGATAGAGCTAATTTTCTTCACTGTAGCTGGTATAGTGACTGGGCTAAACCTCTACACAATATAAGTGCCTGAGACATGTTTTATCAAATTGAGTTTGTTTTGGTTTTTATGTCTGTAAGAAAACAAGAAAATGGTGTTTCACCCTGTTTTGGCTCTGAACAGCATTAAGAAAATACATACATAGAGATTAATTTCCTCCCGTTGTTGAAAACTTGGTAGACAACATTTGTCGAACACTTGTAAATCACACCAGTTTTACTACTTCTGTCCAAAACCCCACAAGTTCTAGAATTACTTTTTTCTCTAAAATCCGTATTTATTTTTATTTTAAAAGAGAACAAAAAGCAAAACAAACCATTACACTCTGTCTTGCCTAAGCACATGAATACCAATGTCATCTCCAGACATGGGGTTTTTTTGGAGCAGAAAGAAGACGGCCAGCTTACAAAGCTGATGACACTTGCGAGCCAACGCTAACTATGATGAAAGGCAACCTCAAATCAAATGCCATAAAGATGGAGAGAACTAGCTGGAAGAGAGCCCCATTGCATTTACTGTAGCTGCCACTGCGAAAAAGTATGCACGACATTATTCCAACAACTGCGCTAGAGACCTAAATTGTCAAGTTATATGTTGCTCCTCTGCTAAAGCTTGCACGCCAGTTCCAGATTTAAAATATTTCAAGCAAATTGTTGCATCCAAAAAACATCTGACATTACGCATGTGAGATGTGCATATCCCACAGGTTTTCTACGGCGCTGAACAAATGACGGTCATCGTCCTTCCCACCTCCCGAGACCCGCACCCGTTCTGCTGTTACATCAAACTGCAAAAACGACCACAAAGTTTCTTTAGAAGAGGGAGGGAGGAGGCCCCAAATCTCCCAAAGTAGATGGTAAGTCAGGTAAGACGTACAGTCGGTAGTATGATAAACCTCACCAGAACCTCTCTCCTGGCGGAGCAGATTCTCCCACGGGGTCAGCTTGTTGTGCCGAGGCTGGATTTCTCCAACTAGCAGAGAAGGGCAGGAGAAGGCACGTTGTCCTAGGGCTCATCCATGAGCAATGAACTCAGGAGAAAGGAATTGCCCCATCAGTTCGGAAAGAGTATCAGCACACCAGAAAGCAAGCTGCGATCAGGGCTTTTCCTTTTTTAACACTGTGTATTTATACTCGAGAGAACGCAGCTCACACAGAGTAACCACCCAGGTCGGAAAAACTGCGCTTTCACCATGGAGGGCACAGAGGAGGCACATGCCCCTAAAAGCCTTTTCTGTGCTAACCTTATTCTGTATCCTGAGGACAATACGCAGTCTAAAGGGGATGCTGGATTTTGGGGCCAAAGGACATAAATAGAGATTGTGGTGGAAGAAGAAGAAGAAGAAAAATAATTGTGTTGCAGTAAAAACTACAGGCCCAGCCAAGGCTGCAAGTCCATTTTGCTATACACAGTGCAAACACATGAGAATGAAACTATCTTTATTTCCAAAAGCTTGTAATTCAATGAATAAAACGAGAGAGAAGGCCCATAGCGCTTTTTTAAGGCTACTTATAAAGATATGAATGCCCAGAATATACCAACGGATGGGTTTTGGTGAAGCTGTTGCAAGCTTTATATTTTTCTTAGGACAACAGCTATCAAATTAATTCTACTTAGGCTATTTGAAGAAAACCATGACTTTACATACGTATGTTTGGAAAAGGGATATTGTGGGAAAACAGAGCCAATGATGAGTCGAAAACTGAATACTCAAATATACTCTTAGGATCACTGAATGTAAGTCATCGACACGGCAGGGAAAGCTCCCCCAAAACCTCTAACATCTGTGCCACCCCACCGTGTGCAACCAAGGTCCATTCTCTTCTCCCTCTTCCAGTTACCTGGCTGGCAGGTAACTGCAGTAAAGCCATTAGCTTAGCTCTGAAAACAGGATAGCTGTGGTGTGTAATGACACTAACCGCTGGCTCGAGCTTGTACAGCGCCAAGACAGCTGTCTCTGTACCATGGTACATTTTATTTCTCAAGCTGGCTCAGTCCACACCAAGCCCGCTCAGCTCTGTCTCTGCAGATATCCTAAAAATCAGAAGCAAGCTCCACTTTCCCACACATCAAATGCTCAAGACAGTCCTGTTGCATAATCTCAGCCTCCAAATTTAAGTCAACCAGCACAAACTACTTGGTACCTAAATCCATTCCAAGTGAAAGCGATGTAAAACCCTTCTGCCATAAACATCTACCCACGCACTTGACAATCTGAAACTATCTGCAACCCCCATTACACCTGAGGAGGCCCTGTGGCAGAAGCGCAGATTAGGGCACATTTATGACTTCAGCGCACACATTTTTTATTATCTTAAACCCATCCCATCCAAAATGAGGGCAGGGACAGCAGCTCAACTTCTACAGGAGGATCCACTATAGCTAGACCTGCAGAGATACAGCAATTAGCCACGACTGCAAATCCCAAAATAGAGAAGATAACAGAAATATAAAGAAGGTAAAATGAATAAAGGCCTATGAAGACAGGCTGAGAGAGCTGGGGGTGTTCAGCCTGGAGAGGAGGAGGCTGCGGGGAGACCTTATTGCGGCCTTCCAGTGCTTAAAGGGGGACTGTAGGAGAGATGGGGACGATCTCTTTAGCAAGGCCTGTTGTGACAGGACAAGGGGTAATGGTTTTAAAATAAAGAAGGGAGGGTTTAGACTGGATATAAGGGAGAAATGTTTTCCAGTGAGGGTGGTGAGACCCTGGCCCAGGTTGCCCAGAGAGGTGGTCGATGCCCCATCCCTGGAGACATCCCAGGTCAGGCTGGACGGGGCTCTGAGCGACCTGGTCTGGTTGGGGCTGTCCCTGCTCACTGCAGGGGGTTGGACTGGATGGGCTCTAAAGGTCCCTTCCAACCCAAACCATTCTATGATGATTCTCATCCAGTGAAGCGGGAAGAACCCAGAATATAAAGCATGCCATACAACTCCTCTGCTCTTACCGAGTCTGAGCACTGCTACTGTCCTCACTCAGTTCAGCTCAAAACCGTGAGCATCTCCAGCAATGCGCCAAGTCCTCTCCGCACCAACCGGTTTCCAGAGGACCTCAGAGGAACTGCCCAGGACTCCGGCAGTGCCCAGACTTCATACCAGTATCAGTGCCTATCCATTCCCCCTTTACCCTGCCTGTGGCTCAGTTCACACAAGCACTTCTCGTCACTGCAGGCAGCACTTCATGCAGTCAAACTTCTCTGCAGACAGCTGCTTGCAACTAACCCCGTGCGTGCACAAGGAGCGAGGTCAGGAGCTGCCCTCAGCTAGCTACAGCTGGCTTTACAAACCCTAAGTCTGAAGGCAAAGGCAAGCTTTCCAGAAACGCAGACAGTAGCAGAAATGAAAATCTAGACTAAAGACACTCTTGAACTAGATCCTGACCAAGACCAGGGGACTCTGCCCTGAAACACGGCCAGGCTTGGCATGGCATCCCAGAACAGAGCAAATGCTTCCCTCTTCCTCGTAATCTAAGAGCTCAGCAATACTACTGCGGCCCAGCAGCCACAGACACGATCTAGGTGGAAAACCAGACCAATCACAGAAGTGCAAACCAAGTGCTTTTGTAATTTTTCCATAAAAAGAGGAAGGCGGTTTTACCTTTCGGCCACGCAGCATTTAGCATTTAATCCTACTCGTTTGTTTTGACTCACTTGCCGGACGCTGATGGCAAAAAAAGCAAGTTGAAGACAAATGGATCTCACACATTTAAAAAAAAAAGTTTTCCATTAAAAACATAAGTTATGGGTTAGAAGTAGTGACAAAAACCAAAACCTCCTCCTTCAGAAGACAAATCTATCTGTATCTTTCTGCGCAGATAATCTGTATTTTCATTTGGTGACGTGTTGCACAGCTAAGAATGAATTGTTCATAAACTGAGAAAAACTGATTTAACTCACTTGCCAGATTTTATTCAAGAAAAACAAAAGTAATCTGTCATCTTTGAAACTGCACACCACTGTAAGAGGGAGAGGCCAGTATTTTTACCTGAGCGTACCAAGCTTTTGCTGTCTCTCTCCCCAGCCCAGCCCCAGAATCATCTCACAACAGTCACCTCCAAAACTGTACTCTGACCTGCCATTAAGTTCTTTACTTGTTATGAATTAGCTCCAAGACTTTTACTGACGTCCTACGTACATCTGCGCACCGGAGAGAGCACATGAATCCATGCGTATCGCGTGGACTTATTTCAGACAACACTTACAAATAAAAAACTACGTTAATGATGCGGCAGAAACCTCTTGTAAATGCTCTCTTCCCACTTCCAGCAAGCTTACTGGAAACAACAGCAACTCAGCAGTCCTTGGGAAGTGAGAGTATAAGTTAGTACATGTTAGCTAATTCAAAAGGTCTTCTACAAATCTAATAATTATACTTAATTTCATATACAAAGGTCATAATTAAATTCTTTACAGTTTTGTATTTCAACAGATTAACACTTCAGCAGTAATTTACTTAACATAAGGAATAATACCACAACATTAATCACCTGCAAACAGCAGCATGGATTTTAACAGGGCTCACTGGAAGCCATACAATATTTTAGCTAGCACACACGCACTTTGGCCATTTTTAGATCATGTTGTATATTTAACAAGAAAAAAATAGTCCAAATCTAACTGTCTCTTTTTGTACTCTATGCCCAAATAAATGAGATTACTTGAAAAGCTGAATAATCTCCAGTTGTGAGAAGAGGAAGCGAGAGCGTAACTGAGGTTGGAAAACAGTCACGCAGACAGTTAGAGCAGGGACACAACAGGGCAGTTGGCATAAAATCTAAGACTGAGCCAAAAAACTCCAAAGAGGCATTACTACACGGTCATAACATTGCAACAGAGCGCCGTCATGATCTAGTAAGAGGGCCTCAGGTTTTAGTACGGCTGCGACAGAAGGGGCTATTTATCCCATAAAGATCCTGTTTTCCCCGCCTCTAATCCTGGCCAGGTTGACAAACCAGAACTGACAGAAATGCCACATGAGATGAAGCAGATTGGGTGACTACTACGAGATAGACCACAAAAGTCTGGCTTGCTTATGAAAAAGGGAAGGAGAAAAAAAATTGTTGGCATCATTGCTTAGACTTAAAAGCAGCCTGTGCCATTAAAAGGCAAGGCGTAAGGGACTACCTGGAGACCCGAGGATGCAAGATTACTTGGAAGCAAAAATGGGAAAAACCTATTCCCTCCCAACTTCAAGCGCCAGTGTTCCTAACTTGGACCTTCTGAGCTTACACGGTCATATCCAGATCCATTCACTTCTGTATTTGTGTTGACAGGCTGAAAAAAAAATACATCTCTTCCCTCTCCTTGGGCCTAGCACTTAAATATTTAGAAGACCTGAAAAATGCATCCAACATGCACAAAATCATGCAACATTGATCTTGACCTTCTGGAAGCAGAGAAGAAAGTCTCCTAGCTGGGATAAAAACCAAAGTGAAACGGCACCCCGCCAGCACAACGGTGCCATATTTGCCTTGCTCCTTATGAAGCAGTCATGGAATTGAATTTAAAAATAAACACGATGCACCAAGCAACTGCTACAGCGATGGTTTGATTTTCATGCAGGACAATTAAAAAAAAATAAAATCCTGATTTCATTTTTTCCACTTGCACAACAGTTGGATGGAAGGAAGCCTTGGCCCCAGCAGAAGACACATGGTCTTGCTGACCCCCCCACCCCAGAGGGATGGAGGTATAGAAGGTGCACATGGGCTGGGGGCAAGGGGATGGGGCAGGGCGGGCTGGGAGGGGACCTTTGGGAACGGGGAGAGGAACTTGGCTTTCCCAGACCAGATGGGTTTACCACACTGAGTTGAGGCCTGGACAGCACAGCTGCAAGTTATAAATGTCGAGGCAGGCCAAGGCGAGTGGCATCCCCTCCGGGCTGCCAAATTCCAGACAATTAGAGCCAGCAGGCCCTCGGCTCCCTGGTGGGTGCCTGGACAGAGGCACGGCAGCGGCGAAGAGCTGGCTAGGGGGGAGAGAGAGCAGGGAAGGGAGGAGCGCTGCTTTATGGTGGTATGGTAACTCAATTGCATTTTTTATTTCCACCGCTGAATATTATTATGCTCTCTCCATGGCTTTTGTGAATGTTTGCCTTACACCGTAATGTATTTGCCAGAAATCAAAAAGTCTCTTACCCTTGCAAACTAGTAGCCAATGTCACCACCTTTCCAGCTTGCAGATCGACTAGCGCTGCCCACTGCATCCAGAACAGGAAAACTGGTTTCTTACTTGTCGCATTTCATACAAATCTTCAGCTAGGAAAGTGGAGATAAATACACCTATTTCAAGGCAGCTGCCAACAGCTTATAAATCACAGCCTGTGTCTTAAAATATGCTTCTCCATTGAGCGAGTATGGAGGGACCATTACGGGCCCTCATTAAAGAAACAGCTCATACCAGGAATACGAGCATTTTGAATTGCCTCATCAGGATGTGCTAGGGATGGTTTACTCCCAAGAGAATTGGAAGGAAAGGAAAGATGCTCTTACAGAATTCAAATGACAGGAGCGAAAATAATTATTCTAAATAAAAGTAATATATGGAGGACCGATTGTGAAAGGTGATAGACATTTACGTAACAGTTTTAAATATGACAACTTTTTAACTCACATGAGAAAAAAAAAATCCCTAAAAGCAGAAGAGACACTGTGCCTGTAATTAAGACATAAAAAAGACATGATATCCTACATGTCTCATAGCTTTCTCCAAAAACTCCCTTTCTTCCTCTATCAGTCCTCTGCTGAATGGATTTTAGATGTAACTTCACCTAAGTAGTGCAGCTACTGAACTTTTAATCAGAGATGAGCTATAGCTCCTGCATGCACAGCTGCGTGTGCTCTCAGCTGCCTCGCCGAAGAACTCTTGCCCTGAACCCAGCACGGGGGTGACGGTACCCACCATCCCCTCACTGCCACGCTCGCTGACCACACCGTGTCCCCTCTCGAGAGCATCACCGAGCTGGAGCAGAAACAACCTCCTCGTGCTCTTGCCCAGCTCTGAGGTAGGTTAGAAGCCCGTCTGTTTACAGGATTGTCTTCTCCCGGGACCCATCTCTGAGCACAAAGGGTGAATTGTAACCTTGCTACCACACCAGGCAAACACAGGCGAGGAAGCGCCCGCTTGCTGCTCCTGCGAGCAGCCCCCACGCTTTTCCCCGAAGGGACTCTCCGTTGCTGTCTAACACTCTTCTGCAAACAGGCAAGTGCCAATTTCCACTCTGTTAGGACTAGTAAATTTTATGTTTGTAATGCCTGGTTGGTGAAAAGAAAATAACAGGCTTGTTCATGAAAAGGCCGGGGTTGGTAGTGCAAAACAGTGAACCGGGAAGCTGCTTCGAGCAGAGCTGCATCCGTCAGCCCAGGCTCAGATTATACCTCTGCAAAGCCATAAAACTGCTTCTGTGGGGGACAGCCATCATTCAGCCGACAGCCTGAGATAAACCACAATCTGATGACTGCCACAGTCCCTTTGACACCAACACTTACCATCTCCTAGTGTTTACAGACTAATCAGTTTAGCCTTCCCAACTGGCTGCATACGGGGCAGCTGCTCGTCGTGGCTTGCATTTTCTTAAAGCCTCCCAGAGCAGACACCCAGGGCTCTGTAATTTCCTCCGCTCCTCCGGCTCAGGCTGCCCAAAAGGAGGAAGGAGAGAGAGACATTCATTTTCACAGTTCCTGTGTTGGGGAGAATCTTGGCTCATTTCTAGCGAATGCTCAGGATTTGATTAGCTATTTTTCAAGAACAGCCTTTCACATAAATCTCAAAGTTCTGAGTTACTACAGTAACAATTCTGTTGTTATTTTTTTATTTTAAGTTAAACAAAGTATTTAAAAATATTTATATTACTGAATTTTAGAAAGGTTTTCTCAGGCATTTAAGTTGATATACTCATAATATACACAGTCTTGTTTTATTTCTAATTTTTTTTAATAAATAAATTATATAAACAGGTTTCTTTGATTGCTCAGAGCATCCAGCATTAAGTACTGGGGCATAGCTTTAGGCATAATTGTACTACTGAATTCATCAGCTGCCTAATCATCATTCATTTTGCATCTATTTCTGCTAATTAAAAAGAGAAAAACTCCTAACAACTTTTACATAAATACTGTATTTGTTCTCTGCAAAGACGCGAGGCTAATTTACCAGTGATTAACTGATTATCTAATTTTATAGCTGTCACTCCGCAAGGACCAGCACCCAGAGCCACCAGGAAGGAAACGAAAAGGCCAAAGTCCATCGCCCCGTACCCGCTGCCACCCACGCTTGCCTGACTCGGGACAGCGAGGACAGCGGCCTCGGCCCCGGCTGCGCCCACGACATCCGCTGGCCCCGCAGCTGGTGGGGGGGAAAGGACTGGTCCTGGGTGGAAAACCTCTCTCGGCGTCCGCGAGCGCTCAGCTGTGCACTGACCGACCCAGCGGGAGAGCAGAAACCCGCTGGCCGCAAAACAATCTGGCAAGGGCGCTACACAGAGCGAGAGCTCAGGGCGGCCGTGCAGCCCCAGACGACCCTCTGCCGCAAGCTGGAGACGAACTTCGGCGTGTTCCCTCTGCCCTCGCCCCTTCAGCCCAAGTCCGGTGCGAAGCAGACTCTGCAGCAGCATCCCCTCTGCTTAGGCCCCTGCTAACACCAAAATCTTTCGCTTTCAAAGAACAGCTGTCAGCATTTAAAGATCTATCGCCTTCCCAGGGGAAACCCGGCCAGCTCTCGGAAACAGGGGGGAGAGCCGCCTCAGGTACCGGCTAACCCCCCCGGGCACGCCTGCCACGCTGAGCGCAGAGCCCAACCGCGACCACGTCCCCAGCGGCGCGCAGACCCCGGGGTGCGCCGGGAGCACGTGAACCGCGGCGCACAAGAGGTGACGCAGAGCAGCCCTACAAGGAGCAGATTTTCNGAGCTGACGCAGAGCACTCCTACAAGGACCAGATTTTCTTTTTTTTTTCCCCTCGTAACCCAATTATATTTAATTGGGAAATCAAGTAACTTGAGGAAGGCAACTTGAACCTGTGCAACTTTGATGAGTTTTCACCGATTTCAACGCATTGCTGTTGCTAACGTTGTCCTGGTTGCGGAGGTACGTGCAGCACACGCAGCTGTTAAAGCAAGAACAAACAAGGGTGACACCACCAGTAGCTTTGTAGGCAAGTGCTGTTTAGCTCTCCATAAACTCTCTCTTAGAGCATTAATTAGAGACATTATCACCACTCCCAAACCCTCTGCTCCTCGCAGGATAGGCAAATTAGATCCAGAGGCAGAGACAGGCATTTAAGATCATTATGGCACCTTGGATTTTTGTCACTACGTGTTTCAAAAGCAAAAGAGGAAACACCAGCATAGGCATATTTACTTTTGATAACAGATGAAGAATCACTTTTAAATATTCCTTTTTTGACCCAACTTATAAGGTAACACCCACAAATGGGAGAGGAGGTAGGAGAGAGAACGTGTCCCAGCTATGCAGAGACATGAAGTCATCCGCTTTTTTAATAAACTGGACAGAAAGAGATAACTATTTGGTGAGGTACAAGAGACACTCATTTCACTATCAGCCTGCTTCCTGGACTGAAAACTACACTCTGTACACCAAATAGTACGTTGTAGCACGTATACCAAAGCTTTAGCTGTCTGGTTTTTTGAAAAACTTTTTATTTCCCCAGTTATATAGCTCCTTCTTTTGAGAAACTCCAGGGTGAGAACCTAGGCTTGACCTATCAGAAGAACTGATTCAGCTTTCACCTCTACTCCTTCTTGTCATCCTTCCTGCAAGAGAGACTCTGCCACAGGATGGGCAAATTATTTCGGACCTCTGCTTTTCTCTCCCAAAGCTCCAAAACCTTTCTCTTGCTATTTGGCCAGAAGCAATTCCCGTCCCAGGAACGGCACGAGCAGCCTGCTCGCAGCACTGGACAGGAGAGCACGTCCTGGGACGCAGCACGTAAGCGTGAGGCGTCGTTATGTGGCTACCGCCAGGTACATTTATTACATGATAGGGGACCAAAACACATTGTGGTCATACAGTCACCGTGCTGTGTTTCACGACCGGTACCGAGTCGTGACATACCATCCTCTACTACTTTTGAAGTCATTAGAGTCTGCCCCCAATTGAAATTTTCGTTACGATAGGCTAAATTACCCCCTTTGAAACACAACAGAAACAAATCATTTACCTTGGTAGACTTCTTAGTAAGTGGATAACGGAGCCGAGAGGATGTCGGTGTTTGAGGAGTGGGAGAAGAGGCATTTAACATAAAAAGAGAATCTTACAAAGAACTGTAGGTAGAGACAACGCTAACTTGATGCACCAGAAAAGGCGCAACTCAGCGTAACTGAGGAGGATCTGCCTAACAGTGCATAAAGTTAAGCATAAGCATGAACGCATCCCTTAGTGGACTAAGGAGAAAACACTATTTACAACAGCAATTTATTGTTCCAGAGTTAATACAGTTGCTGAGAACAGTTTCGCCACAATAGGGAATAAAATCCACTGACATCCCACCTGTACACGAATACTGAGAATACTGAAAAGCACAGCACTAATTCTGACCTTGATTAAAATATGGAATAAAGCAGCATGCTATTTATAAAAGCCAACTTCTTTGCCTCTGCTTGACACAGAAAGCACTTCAATGGAACTTGAAACATGCAAAATTAACTGAAAATAGGTTTTGGCAGCTACCATTTAACACCGCACTGAAATGCGTTCAAAAAGACAATGCACAAGAATTAAGTACAGGTTTTCATTAATATTTAGAACAAAAACAAGCCACAAACACTTTAGACAATATGTATTTACAGAACACAGTACATTTAGCTGACTGTATAGCCCAACTAAGGATAGATCATAATCTTTCCTTAAAACTTGAATAGATAAAATCTTAGATATTAACTTTAAAAAAAAAAACAAACACACTCCTAGAGGTTATAAAAACAGTTTCAGTAAGTTTATGGCTGAAGGAATAATGACTAAATTCTCATCAAGTGAGAGCAGATTGCTTATAGATTTCAAATCACATTTTCTCCACACAATTTATTCTACAAAAATTCAGTGCATTTTCGAAACTTTAATCTAGAGACATAAAACAACAACAGGCACTTTACTTCATAAACTACATCCACGTGCTGCATTTAGAAGATGCCGATTTATCTGGTAAGTGGGATATATACGTTTGCTCAAGGGGTTATACCACTCCATGCTGATTTGTGGGTTGCAGAGCCATGTAGAAGTGCTGGGCTGAAGCAGAGGAAGAACGGTTTTGGTACATGGATCAATGGAACTGCAATCTTCCGGGTTCAATGATTTCCTTCTAAATTTTAAAGCGAAGTCAATGAACGGTCTGGATGGAGGCAACGGGGACGTCAGGCTCTAGCTCTGCCATACATTATTACATAAATTACAGCGTGCGATTGCACCTGCAGTATTCATCTGCAAAAAAGCAATGAAACCACTGGATATTCTTCCCAACTTACTCTGCCAGTAAACACCCCAGGCAGAGGCAGCCTGCTCCCAGGTACTAATATAGCCCCTAGAACGACAAAGGAAGCGTGAAACTGCTGGAATATAAACCACAGTGGTAAACCTCGGACTGTTTACATCAAAAATGCCTGAGAGATTGGCTTTATTGCCTTCTGGATTAGCTAAAATTTCTATTTCTAACTGGAAGCAATTTGAAAAGGTATGAAGTAAATATATTTTATCATCAAGCGTCAATTCAGACCAATCACAGCACTAAATACGGTGTCAGTGACCTGAACCAGAGAACAGGAATTTGTGATAACAGACTAATACAAATTTTAAGCTTTTGCTGTTCCTCGTTATCCCAAATGTTGTAATAATGGCTACTTTAAAGTAAAAAAAAAAACAAAAAAAACAACTGTCAGTAAAAACATACACGCCTATTGATGGCGTTAAAATTATATTTTAGAATTATAATTGAGATATCTGAATATACATATAGCTGATCAGAAGTAATAATATTCGTGAACATTTTATTATGATATTCCCTAATGGAAATAATTTCTATTTAATACCATTGTACAATTACAAATTGTATAACAGTATTGTTAGATATTATAATAGAGTGAAAAGAACAATTTAAACTTCAAGAATCTTTGCGGTAACATTTCATGTCACGGCATATTTCTTAATATCCTCATTTTATTACAATTACAATGTTAAAACTATAGGGTTCCCCAAGAGTCATGTGAAATCCGAAAACTGTGAAAGGAATAAAACACACACTGAATATTAAGAGAGTTTTCCCCTCTATTGCTACAGGAACGCGGAACACGTACACAACTGGAGTATCTACCTCTTCTCATTTACTAAGCAAATCTATTACACCTCTCCCGTCAACTCCTCCGAGGCACCAACTGGATCTTCTTTCGGATGTCAAATTTTTTAGTGAAATCACTGATGGACTGAAGCCAGTGGCAAAATTCCTACAGCAACCCAATGGGGCCAGAAATTCGATTCTTTACATGCATAATCTCCTCTCAACTTTGTAGAGTGGCAAAGTCATTCCCAAGTATGAACTTCTTTTCAAAGGTGGCTGATGCCCTCGCACCCCAGCAGCAATAGAGCTCACCACGTGCAATTGCATGTGGTCTTCAAACCTCACCGCCATTTGAAATCCGACAATTAATAGTTACCACGGAACCGGTAACGTTTTTGACAGAGCAACATAGCCGAAGTGCATTATCGACTCACATTTTATAATCCTTTGAAATGCATGCCTGGATTGGGAAAGAAAGAGAGCCATCACAAGCGCGCACGTTTTCACGTCTCCAAAAGCTGTACCTCACGGTATATTTCAAATCCTTTACGTTTAGTGGGAGAAAGCAATTAAAGAGATGGGGGGAATAACAAGGATTAACATGTACGCTCTTTATTTAAACAGACTGAGGCCCCGCAAGGGTTTTTTGCAGCAATTAGTTCCAGTCTACGAAAGGCACAGACATGGATACCGCTTCTTTGCATTCTCCTTGCCAAACCAGACACCGTACTCTGATCTCTTCATTTCTAGATCGAGTTCGCCTCCAAATACATCTCCTGCCACGCAGGCACAAAGAGGGCACACACATGTATTCCTTTACCACCGGCAAGCCCCGTTCCTGTACCAGCGCAGGTCAGGGAAGGGTAGCTGCCAGTCTCGGACATGGCTGCACACAAACACTTCCAGGGATGGAGGCTCATTCCCAAACCTAGCCCGTGAAGAGCACAGTTTGTAGCAGATGGACATAAAAGGTCCCCGCATGGGGCTGCTTTTCAATCTGCCCGCTGGCCTCAGCAAGAAGCCGCGCCGTGCTTCGTCCAGGCTGACGACACAAAGCTGCGCAAGGCAGGAATAATCCCCTCCTGCGGATCCCCGCATCCGTCTTTTCTTACGGACACCATCTCCACATTGCAGGAGAGCCCCGTGGCAGCTGCGAACGTGCAGGGAGGTTTCCTTCACGCGGTGAGGAGGGGTTAGACAGGACCAGATGCAACTTGGCTTCTCCCTCAAACTGCGCAAGGGGGAAACCGAGACAGCCCTCGGACGCATTTGCACCAGGCAGTCCTGCTCCTGGAGGCCTCTCCGTGCCTTGGGCAGATGGCAAAACCAGCTTCCAGCCTGCAGGTGCAGAAGCAGCAAGCCAGGACTCTCCAAACACTCAGCAGGCATCTAACATCCCCGCCTGGACTTTTGCTCTGACTGGCTGTGTGTGCCGATAACCCTGCGTGTATCTCCCGCGGGGGCTCACGCTGCCATCCTCAGCTGTGTTCAGCTCAGCTGGTTGGAGATGCTGCTGCCCCCAGTTAATGTAAGCCATCAGCTGGAGATCAGTGATCACTGACCCCCCCGCTCTTCCATGGAAGAGAAAATGCAAGTACTGAGGCAGACATGCAAAATCGGATAAATTAGCTGAACTCCACCAGCAGCTTAAAATAACCCGCCTGCCTCTGGAAGGGAGTTGGGAGCGTTCAGAGGCCTCCTGCCACAGGCAGGCTGCGGGAAAGGCGATACGCAGGAAGCAGAGTGCTGTGCAAAGTGAGCTTCTCCACGTCCTCGTCTGCGCTTCGCTCTCCTGCAGTCTTCACTTTGCGGTACAGCCAACCGTGCCTCTGAGGACCATAACACACATATGGGAAAATACGGAGAATGCATACTGTGAAACTCCTGTTCTTAACACTGCATGCAAAAATCAAGCTGAAAGAGTGGAGGTTTTGCAAATGAGACAATCGAATGGCTCACTGCTGTCCTAAAAGCTGCTCCCACTCCTGGCCACACTCTTCTGCTGCCAACCTTGTGTTGGCTCTGGCGCTTGACAGACTATAGAAACCTATTCACTTCAACTCAGCAAAGAACCAACTCAAACGGGTGGGGTTTTGACAGTTTAGCGAGCTGATTCAGCTAAATACCTACCCAGTAAGAGGTACGGGTGGGTAGCTAACTACTTACCCAACTAAGAGAGCTGAACCTACTCAAGGGAAGCAGTGGAAACACAGGGGCAGGAGTTCAATCTTCCCCTTAGTTGGTGTCAAAATTATAGTACTTCAGTTATCTTACAAAACATACTCCTAAGTGCTAAGAGATCGCCGTCCCGCAACTCTTTCCTTTGCCCTGAGCTAAAGTACTTCCACTATATATAAATATATACATATAAATAAGAACTGAAGTAACATAGGTTTGCTGCCCTTACCTGGTCCACCCTACACCTCTCCTCAAACCGCAGATCTGTATTAGAACGCCAACTAAGGTGTTTATATATCACCTTGCACAATAGCACACTATTTTTCATCACGTAAAATGACTGACAGTAAAGCAGACAATATTTCTCCCACCATTAATCTGTTCTTTTACAGTTATTTTAACCTCTTAACTCTTCTCCCACAGACCAATACACTTAGAATAGCTAAAGAGATTTGTACCTGATATTTCCCAACCTGCAGTTCTTAAACTCTGTCAAATTCTGCCCATTTCCTTTGCTGCAATGACTGACAAATCCCAGCTGTTATCTTCTACACATTTTTTTCTTTTTTTCAAATAACAGTCCAACCAAACTGGTCGGAAACTTGCTCTTTACACGCCTTACAAACCACCACAAAGTCTTCTTTTCTGGGTATTCAGACTGCAAAGGGGGATTGAACAAAAGTCCCCTGCCAGATCTTCACACTAATTCTTACAGGATTCTGATTTCTCTGGATACACTGCAGCTCATACTCTCAGTAACCCCATGGAGACAGTGAGGGCGGGGGNATATAAAAAAAAAAAAATCACAAAAATCAGACCAAAACTCACATTTTCTGTAAACTTCCCTGTGCTTTTATGTTCTTGCATTTGAACTTAATGCTGTTGAACAAAATCAGAAAAACATTTTCCGTCTGGTAAGAACAGAATCCTTTACATTTAATCTCAGTAGAAAAGCAAATCTTTCAAAAGCAAATACTTGAAATAATACAAGGTGGCATTCTAACAGTCAATCCAATGATTTTTAGAATTCTGTGACATTCCAACAAATATTTAGTTGGGAACAGCTACCGATTTCAACAGTCCACTCTTAATCTTCCTATGCTTCCGCGATTACAGCGATTCCTTGTACAACACACAATATTGCATGTCTTACTGCCAGTGACAGATTGTACCTAGAGTTTCCAGTATGGGCACACCAGGCTTCGAAAATATAGTCAGGCTCAGAAAATATAGCGCATAAAAAACTCAGAGCATATAAAAGTTTGACATATGTGGATAATCGATAGTAGACAGAAAGCAGTGGCCAAAAGCAGCACAGGCTGTTGCCAGAAGGCACGCGGCGGCCCCACCACCGCTGCAGCAACTCTCCACATGGGCTCAACAAGAATAGTACCACCAAGGGGAACGGCAGGCAAGGTGGGAAGTTTTCCAGAACCAGATTTACAATCCAGCTATTTAAATACACCTTGCATAAGAGTAGATGAAAAGGGGTCAGTACAGGGACAATACTCCGCCAGAATCAGAATGTAAAAATAAAGCAGACAGCTTGAACGTGAAGTACAATTAACACACCGCTACGGAGAGAATCCCTGCTTTTCCGATACCGTGTGGTTTTTTTGTCTTTTCTAGAAACCTATCGCTCATTTCCCCCCCTCTGCCCCTGGAAATAGCTATAAAAATCTGTAGTAAGGGGGGAAAGAAGGGAAAAAAAAAAAGGGGGAGAGAAAGAGAGAGAAGGCAGTCTGTGATGCACCAATTCTTCTGACTCTGAGTTTACAGGAGGTAAGCGGCAGGGTCAGGCTGCGAGCGGGAGTGCAGACAGCCCTGCTTTCTCACCAGCCCCACCACCCAGAGCGGGGCTCTCCGGCAGATCTGGCGATCACGCCCCGGCTGATGGGGCACTGCTGACCCCAGCAAGGTTATTCCCTCCATCACCGCAAGTGCTGCTCTTCCTCTGTCATCTCGAGAGCTCACAGTCTCTCACAGGTACCACGACCATGAATTTCCAGGCTTCTTCTAACTAAAGGCCAGGCTTAACGGAAAAGGCTCAGAGAAGTTGGCAGGAAAGGTGGGGAACAGCCACAGCCGCTCTCACCAGCTGCAAAATTAGCATCTCCCGAGTCTCTCCCAGTGCTAGTCTTCAACTGTGGGGTTTTTTTTCCACAGGGCTGTGAAAAATCAATGATATTTGCGCTGCAAACTGTTCATTATGACAGGGAAAGCTCTGCAATGGAATTGATTTGTTTAAGTCTCACACCACTACTTACACTCCCCCACAATTTTGGGGGGCAGACCCTCAAGATCTCAGACAAAAAGGTACGAGGGCTAACCCTCCTTGCTATGCTAATTAACTGAGTTCTTTTTTATTAAAAAAAAAAATTAGCTTCAGACTATCAGTTAAAATGAAGGCAAAGCAGCAGACACAGAATGCAAAATGGTTCAGTAAATGAATGAAACCGTATTAATACATTTTATAAATTACATATGCAGCAGCAAAGATTAAAGATTCTGATCTGTCCCCTGTGTTTTGTCCTCATTTCACCTTCTCACAAGTGTAGCACTTGACTAGCAATATTTCCATAAAATCTCAAACACTAAATATGGAAAGAGTCTAACATGAATATGGAAAAGAGAGAACCATAATGAAGCACAAAAAAGCTAGCCGTCATTTTAACTCACAACTATCAGTTAAGCAGCTCATCCCAAAAGAAATCCACCCTGGAGTAAGTGCCTTGGTGGGTTTAGCAGATGCACCAGGCAGAGCACTGGAGCAGCAGTCGAGCTGTTTTCTGTCCTCAACGCTTCCGTTTTTGGCGTGAGTTGGGACAAATCAAGCTACTTTTGAGTGCCTGTTTCTCCTTCCACAACTGCCTACTCAAACTATGAGGTTTTGGGGCACGGACTGCCTGTTGCTTTGAATGAGCAGAGCAATTACCATCACGGGGGTCCAGCCTCAGGTGAAGATTAAGCACTGTTGTAATACTGCTAGTAATGAATGAACTACAAGGGCGTCTTGTCATCTGGCTTGTCATCCAAAGCACCGGAGCATACAACAAAGTACTCAGGCCCCAGCTCTTTGAGGGAAACAACACATAGGTACCAGAACTCCGTGGCTTTTAGTATCTGTATTTATAGGGGCATCAAACAGCAGACGCCAACTAAGAGCACAGACACGTTCCAGCATTTGGAAGCAGGACAGTACACACATCAAAGCATGGCACGCGATTAACAGATACAGCGCGCACCTGAATGGCATCTGCCTAGTTGACTCACGGGAACCAAAAAGTACAAGTCCAGACACATGTGCGATTATAGGTACAAAAATCCTCAAAACGTCACACAAGAATCAGACATCCATTTTACTCTCTTCCACTAACTGTGTTACTAAATCCCCCCAAATCCTAACCTGAAGCAGTAGAAACTTTACTACATAACAAGATGTTGTGTTACAGTTAAATACTGACAGTTATTAGTTATACAATAAAAGTTTAAAGAAAAAAAAAATATATCGAACAAACCCCACCCACTTTCATTAGGTTAAATGATCTCATCACACAAGCTTTGCCTCCACTACCATAAAGGAAGGAGATTCAGAGCATGTTTCAGTAACCAGGTGACCAAGCCCACCGCAATGGTTTGCTTTGCTCCCAGTTTGTAGTCATTCTTGGAGAAAAAGCAGAACACAAAACCAGAAGAGTGGATTTTACCACACGACACAAATGTCTTTGCTAACAGTTTTTTCCTCCCATTACCATGCTAGCAGAGCTCAAAGATCGCGCCCACCACTCCTCAAACATCGGGAACATATTGTGCAAATGTCATCAAGTGAAGAAGAGAGTTCGATTTCCCCAAGAGATACTTCCACAAGAGAAAATGATAGACTTCATAACAAGTTTGCAATGCAAATAAGCAAGTTAAAAGCCTTAATGGTATGACTCAACACTGTTTTAAGTGGACAAAAGTGTTCTGTTACATCCCATTGCTAATTTCTTTTTAAACATTAATTATACTCTAGTGAGAGGATTTCTATATCTGCAGGCAGGTATCAGCGGCCTGTTGAAATAATCATGCTGCGGTACATTTCTTCATAAAAACCAAGGAATTCCTGCTATGAAGATTGTATTCATCGGTGCACACGTATACATATACATGTGTTCATGAATATACAAAACGTATCATATAGCCTCTTTGGTCAGGAAATCCTGGAAGAAAAGAAGTTACAGACATGCAAGACAGTATTTAATTCCTGCGTTACACATTACGTTTCTTTCAGAAGTGACTGGATTAGTGGACCCCTATGCAAGAAGATTGTTCCTTTTCATGGTGAGCTTTTCAGCATACCTAAGAAACAGAAGGTTTAAATACTGTGTTTGCAGCAGGTAAGAGTCATAGCAAGCAGCTTGGTGCCTACAGCTCAAGAACAGACTATAATGAGGAACAGAGTGCAAACACAGCTGAGCCTCAGAGGAAATGGAAGGAGTTTCTTAGGGACAGGCAGGACTGCGCAGAGTTTTATGCAACTCAGAAATTCACCGAGTTGGATAAAAATCTGCTCTCGGGTTAAGACCGACCTGCAGAAATTCAGCAGAAAACAGCAAGTTTTCTTTTTATTATCTTAAATTATCTTTAAAAAAACCCTTTTTATTTCCATCTTCTTATCTAGCTGCTTTGAATCTTTTTCTATTTTAAAAGTTAATTTTTCCAGTACTTAATTCAAATAAAATTTCACTTTCGGAGATTAAAAGCTTTTGGGTCTTTTTGCAGGAGTTTGCTATAGAAAAAAAGTCTAAGCACATCCAACTCAAAGCTCTGGGTAATTCAGGGTCCTGCTGGTTCCCTACAAAAATGTATATATAGGCATCTAGCTTGGTCCTAGAACCAAATTCCCAAATACACAGAAGCTGACAATTTTCTTGGATGATATACTTGCCACACACATATGTAACATACAAGTCCAAAATATGAACTCAAATGCCTGAAATCATGACCTTGTATCTTTTTTTTTTTTTCCAGAAGTTCAACTATTGTCAGATTGGATTTTGCAGCATTAAGGAAGCTGAAAATCCCGAGCAGGATCTCTGACCAGGAGAAGGGTAGGTGGCAAACTCTATGCGTTCTACAGGTGACACCAACATTTCAGTATGACCAAATTCCAGAGGCTCAGGACAGAAGCTTGTTGTTCTATATACCATCCTTAAAACATCTGAACAAAGAGTAAGCTGCCCAGGGTGATGAGATGTGCTTGGGACCCCGTTAGGGAAGCGGGTTTACCCATGCTACGAGAGCTCAAGCAGCGATACCAAACGCTGGCAGAAGCCAAGCAAGTTGTTCTCCTGCAGACCCCAGGTATATGGTCACACTGCTGTGACATGCCCATGTTATTCCCAGGACAGTACTAATATTTCTGCTAAAGGTTGTGCTATGTGAATGTACCAGAGGAGGGTAGTATTTGCTTGGGCATCTCTCTATGGCACTCCATTGTGTTGCTTAGGAATGCCCTAAAATAGCAGATCAACTGCTGAACAATTTAACTCATCTGCATGTCAATGATTTACTCAGTCTGAAAAGTGTTTTGGTCCCTTCGAGTCCGGCATAATTTTTTAACCTTTTTTAATCTCCAGATGCCATCCAGTTTGAAGAGTATATTGGGCAGCGACCCTTCCTTGGTTCCCTCAACCCCAAAACTTCTGATGGAAAGTTGATCTTTAATGCCCTGCAGGGCGTCTGGTCTGCCATTTGAATTTCAGGATATTTGAAGGCACCTTCAACATACTAAATTCTCCTAGCTGTGGGATCCCCCCCACTCCCGACACTTCCTTGGAAGTCTGTCACCTCCCACTGAAAGGTTAGGGACAAAAGACCCCATTTGTACTTCTCTAGAACTCCCCTTTCTTTACTATGAAAGGACACGACCGCTTCTTATTCTCCTATTTCCTCGTTAAGAGAAAAGCTGGGGGTTTTTGAAATCTCAACAATTATGAAAGCAACCACTATTTACAATCAAAATAAGATAAAAACTGGTTAAACTAATTCACCGTGCTGTTTTCCTCAAACAGGCAAAGGCTAGTGGCATGCTGAAATACAGCATTCTCATTACAGCAGGGAATGTTCTTTGCTTTATGCTGCTCCAGCAGCTGCAGCCCATCTATTTGTTTTATTTGGCCTTTTGAACATCTGCATAACTTGCATTCTTCAGATACTAGGTTACTTCTTTCTCTGGATGTGGGGGTGGAGAAAAGGGGAGGGGGGACAGAGCCCTACCGTCTACCTGGTTCTGAAATCCACCGTACCTGTGAAGTCAGACACACAGATTAACGTGCGTTAGACATTTTGTCTCCATAGGAAAAAGCGAAGGGAAAAAAAAAACTTTTCAAAAGTAAAAGCTTGTAACTGTTCACTTGTAGGTATATATTACAGAATTATTAGTAAGAAAAACACCCCAACCACCATGCATCCACAGCTCTAAAAGCATTCCTCCAGCCAACTCCTATGACTTAATGGAAGTTATACTCTGAAGAGCTAGGAGGATAATTAACAGATCGTCTCTGACTTGAAGTCTGCTAATTATTAGAACTAAGTCCCTTAGCACAGTGATAGCACAGCAAATGGGCATTAAACATGCAGGTCTTGCCACAGATACTGTTTAGGACTATTAAGGCCACTTTGTTAGGAGAAGAGTGGGTCAAACACCACCACCTTTGGGTTTTTTATCCAGCCCATACACCATACAGGCTTCCCTGCTTGCTCAAATGGTTTGTGACAAGGAAACGAGGGAACGAGAGTTAGTGACACTGGTGCCAGAGGAAGGCAGGCAGCGAGAAGTTTGCAAGGTAAGAACTTGCTACTGTTATTTGCCTCGGCGTATGAACTAATACTGCACCAAAATGCACTAGGTCCTACCTACAGTCGTTATGAAAACCAACAAAAAGATGCTCTAACCTGAAAGTCAGTATAATCTACTGAAGAAAAGCTCAAATGGATAAACTACAGAACAGATTCAGGGCCACTATAAACAATCAAAGTTCCAGTTATTCACATCAATTTATATCATTTGTCTTACAAGCTCAAATAACAGTAGTTTACCAAGCCCCTAATGCAGATCGGTAAAGAAACTAGGAGAACAGCCTGAAATTAAGGTAGGCAGTGCCAACTACCCAGGAGAGAAGGACAGGCATACTACAGAAAGGATGAAACAGTGCTACAGCAACAGCCGACATTTCCAGAAGCAGCCGTGATTAAATAACACATCCAGGTAAAACATACGTAAAAAAAGTTGTATTTCCCATTATGATACAGTCACATTCATTTATTCAAAAATAGGCTTTTACAACAGGCTTCAACTTCTTTCAAAGCTACACCTCCTTCCCGGTTAGTCATGAAGACCCAGCTACAAACTCTCTGCCCTTTTTACGCATTGCAAGAAGGTTCATTAAGAACCAATGACTCCTGACCTTGGATTAAGAATCTAACTGAGGCAGGTTAGACTATCAGCCTGAAATGACTGACCCTTAGTTGCTCCATCGAAACATTAAATGTAAATCTGAAGAAACATTCGTGTCCACAAAAATGTATTTTTCCAACTTCACCAGCTGATTACACCTAATTAAAAACCCTCTACCTACAAATCTTGTCCTGCCAAGTAAACAGAAATCCCTCTGCCTATTCATTTTTACACCAAGTACTAGTTTTAAATTTCTGAAGCAGAGAAACATCAAACCAAAATTGTTTCTTAAGATGGTTTATTTCTAATTTTTTCTAGCATTACTTTAATGAACAAATATAGCCCCCGAAAGAAGACAGCGACTGGATGGAGGTATTGCCACTGCTCCTGTCTCTCTTCATCTGGCAAGAAGGTAATGAACGCTTCAAACATCTTCAGTCTCCTACAACCACAGGGGACGTTGAAGGAATCCAAAAGAAACTTCTAGATGCTACTGAAAATCATGGGTAATTGCAACAGTCTTCTGGTTTCACCCATATTTACCATGGGCATCTTCTGTCACATGGGAAAAGTGGTGGTATATGTCATCAGGCATTTCGGAAACCATTTCACGTATCTACCCCTTCCCTCCAAACAGCCGGTCTCCATGCATGCTGGAGTTGGATAAAGCTGCAAGAACTCTCACGCAAATGAAAGGATGTAGAAACAGGCCAAACTGCGACTCCCTGTGTCAAGGACGTTTTGCTGGGGAACTGGGGAAGCAAAACCGATTACAACGATCTACAAAAGACTGAGAAAAGACCAGTCTCAGGTAAATTGCTTGACATTTCCTGCACTTATAGTTATTCCCCATCCATGTAGATGCGGCACTTAGGGAAGCGGTTTAGCGGCAGACTTGGCAGTGTTAGGTTAACGGTTGGACTCAAATGATCGTAAAGGTCCTTTCCATCCTAAATGATTCTATCTGGGAGAGGTTATGAGGGCAAGGGAAAAGAAATGCAAGAGAATACAGATGGATATCCGACTATAGAAGCAATTTATTTTGACCATTTAGAGAACAAAACCAAAACCAGCAAGTGGGCTGCTGCCTTCGTAATGAAAATGCTGGTCAAGTCTAGCTGCCCTCATCTGCAAAAAGATGGCACCAATATACATCCTGTGTGTATTTCGGTATTAGCACTAACACTTTTACACTGCTCGACCGTACATTATGCTTTCCTCTTTCTGAGGGGAATTTTGTTTAAACCCCATACAAGCTAATCTAGTTGTGATATCTTGATTTGCGAAAGGTACGAAGGATTTTGATTCAATTAGTTTTACTTTCAACCTCTTTTAGCCTGTTTGATTATACCTAAAATACCGCTGAACTCATTTAACCAGTCCCTCACCGCTCCGTTTGGGGAGCATATCGTCTACGCTTCTGTTAAGCGCAGGCACAAGGCAGTCTGATGAGCACCAGAGCGCTACAGCCACTGATGTTATAAATGTTGTTTTATTATCACGGCAGCAAGTCACGCTATGAATTGCAATAAAATCTATTAACATTTTATTCAAGTTCACGGTAATATTAGGTCAAGTGCTTGTGAATAAACTCTAGAGGATGGAGGACTGGCTTTAAGACCGTTGTTACCAATTGGTTACATTTTAGTAGGTTTATTATTCAGCTCAAATTGTAGAGCTACAATTTAATTTCATCAGGGACAAAATGTTTGTAAGATAATTTTGAAAAGACGAAGAGGAAGAAAAATAAATCTGCGTGTATGTACGTATCCTTAGAGTCATCAATGCCACATTAGATGAGGATGTCGTTCTGGTAACAACGATGCCACACTGTACGCATGCCTTCGGTTACTTCATTAGCAACGACGTTTCCCCCCACAAAATGCAGACCAGTGTTACCCATATAAGCGTTACAGTCTTCAAACGTAATAACCAAGAGCAGATACATTTGTTCCAGATAAAAATCTTGTAAATACCGTTCTTCCTCAGCAGTGTGGTACAAACACGGCGTCTGTATTTCTTGGATACCAAATTTTAAAAGACTGTCAGCTTCTCACAGGATAACCAATCCCTTGTTTTTCTAATCTTAATGCTAGCCAGTTTGACGAAAGTATTATTTAATCTAATTATGGAATATATTTCATAATATAAATATTCCAAGCTCTACAGCAGGATTCCATTTGTAACTGAAAGTAGTGTAAAAACAAGAGTTAATTGCCTGTACAAATATTTCAGGGTAGTGTTTACGTAATCTACAGTACATTAAGTACCAGAGTTGTGCTCTACTGATAGGTGAAAGAACAACTTTGAAAGGCAACTGCATTGCCAATTAGCTTTCAACAAATATGTACACAAGCTGTGCTCGCAGGCTTGTGCTCAGCTTCCTCATTCTCCCCAGATTGCCTGCTTTTCTAATGGTGAACTCCTTTCTACTCAAATACCAGCTAACTTCCCACTGCTGGAACAAGGCAAGACAGCATGCTTTATTCAGCTGGAGTTGTAACCCACCCAAATCTCGCAGTTTAAGATCACGATCTTTGACCAAAGCCACACTCCAGTCACAAGGATTGAGCACAAAAAACCCTTAGTTAGGACTGAGCTGGGGGGGTGGGGGAGGAGAACAAGAAATTTTTTTTTAAATCTACTGTTGCAGTTAGTCCAAAGGGATGAGAGCTTGCCTGTATCACTCCAACACATACAAACATCCCCCAAGTCCCAGCTCCTGTGTGTCGGTCCGCCTCGAGGAGGCTGAGCCAAGAACATGTACGCCCACGTGCGTGCTCTCTGCGGCAACACCATGTTTTTGCCTAACAGAGCTGTACACAAATTAAGAAACAAACCCAAGTTGACAAAACCACATAAAGAGATCTGCAGTCTTTGGGTATATCTGCATGGTGCTCCACCCAGAAAACGGACTATTTTGTTGTTTTTTTTTTTAATAAAACTCGGGAAGCTGACTACCTCGGGCTGACCCCCACACCTACAACACTGTGCTGCTTTGCTTTGGGTGCCCAGATTCGGTCTCTCGGTGCTAGTTTGGGTATTGCTGGACAACAGCGTGCAAGTCCTTTGTTTTCTCTTCATAGTTTGCTTTGTAGATCACGGCTATCGGTGTTATAACAGACTGGGTCTAAAAGAAATATTTTGCAATCACCTTTCCAACAAACGCTAAAACACCGCTTTCCGCAATGCTTCCAAGTTTCAGCCCTTTTCATAAAATATTTTTACACGCACACACCTCCCGAAAGAGTTACCATTGCAATTACTGAGATGGAAACAGTCTGCAGAAACAGAAGAGTTAAAACAATTCTGGAATTCTGCTTCATAAATTCCTTTAACTCACATAATTTATGTTACATAAATTGTAATTTTGATAATAAGGCAGCCGAAAATAAGTCTAGTCTTGTAAGTTGTGTGGGTGTATGGTTATGCTTATGTAAGTTTAGGTATCCACATTACTTTATAAGCATATGTTTAAGTATGCTTTCGTGGATATCTATACTCTCTGTATGCACGTTTTGTTTCAGTGTTTAAGAAAAATATCACTATGCCATATTGTGTAAAGCTTGCGAAATCTTTTTGTTAGGTAAAAGTGAACAAAGCCAGTTTTTCAGCTAGTACCCTCATGCTATTAAACTGGCTGGGGAGGAAGGAGACATGGTGAGGCATGAAAGTACAGCCGAGATCTGCGTGGCCTTGCTACTGGTGATTTAGAAAAGTAATTTCTGGTGCATTTTCTATAAAGTGGTTCACATCTGGACTCTGTTACAACAGGAAGGATTGCTTGACAATCAGTCACAGACAGCCTAAAGATACCAAAGAATAAACAACTGTTCCTTTGATTCATTTGTGTACGGTGGACAGCTTAACGTACTGAAAATCTGTGGGTCTTTTGTTTGCTAATGCAGTGTGTGGCACAAATAAGGCCCCCTACGTTTTAGGGTTTTTTAATTATTCTTTTGGAAACGCGCTGGTCTCGGATACGGTGCGTTACCAAGTTGGGACGTCCATTTCCTAGAGCGGCTTATCCGCCCAACAACGCTCATGTTCCTCCAAAACAGTGTATGAACTTCTGTTGAGGGGTAGAGGACACGACATGCATTTCACCAAAGCGATAAGCTAAGCTTAAGTTTACATTCAAATGCAGCAGAACTGAAAAACAACTCAGACCAGCTTGCGTAGCTCAGCACAGGTAGCATGAGCACACGGACACCTCCTTGCCCCCGGGTGTGACTGGCCACTGCCTCCCATTAGGGAGGATGAGCAGCGGCAGCCTGGGCAACGCGGCGCACAAGCTTCCTGCACCTCTTCACTCGAGGGGGGGGGAAGCTGAACACGGTGACGTTTCCTCCAACAAAACCACATCGGCTCATGTGCCTTTATGGGCATCTTTAACAAAGGGCTCGAAAGCCCAAGTTCAACCGTAAGTAAGGAAGGGGATTTGAAAACGCGTGCATTTCTCCCGGATTATGGAGGCCTCGGTATCAGTAACATACCCATGCATATGGTGGGTTGAAGAAAGAAAGAGAGGAAGAAAGCAAGCTAAATACCACTTAGAATACAAATGACTTGGTACGCATCGCTATAGAATCAAAGATTGAAAATATGTGTGGTGATTATACTAAATTAATTATTAAAGGAGGGCCATATGGAGAAAAATAATTTGCAGGAATAATACAAGCCTCGTAAGAAGCTTTGTTATCTTTACATCATTTTTTAAATTTTCAAATTGTGTGTATATATATATA
>VZTV01008378.1:0-22959 GCA_013400875.1 Anhinga rufa
TTTTCTTAAAAACCTCAAGCCTGGACACGACTTCTCCCCTTTAGCTTTATGACTGTCTACGGCAGCCCTTCGCCCTGGACCCCCGTCACCCCACCATACAGCACCCAGGCTCCGGGGGGACGTGCAGCCTCCGTGGCTGCCCCCAGCCCTGCAGCAACACCCAGGCTCTGAGCTGTGGGGAGGCGAACAGGGTACACTTGCACCCCACAGAGGAGCTCTGCATCCCTCCCTGCGCAGCACCATCTCCAGCAGAGAGCTCATGGCACCTTGAAACAAGCCACCCACCTTGAGCTCCACAGGGAAAGCACCACACCATGAAACAGTGATGTTCCCATGGTGTTTTCTCCTCTCTTGCCTCTTTGATACCTCTTCCCTCTGCTCAAGGAGGCCATTTCTCACAAACTGGCCTCCAAAATGCATAAGGCCATCATCCCCTGCCATGTCCCAGAGGCTAGCACCACCTGCCTGTGCCACCGATCTGGGAACCTGCCGGCCTCTTGCTCCTTCCGTGGCAGCCCTGAGACTGCTCATGGGCAGGCGATGGCCCTAGTGAAGGCCAGAGGAGGGTCGGAGGATCGGCATCATCTTCACAGAGCTTCTGGAAAGGGGATTTTTTTTTTTTCCCAGAAAAGCAGCAGGGGTGTGCCCTTCCCCATCTGACATCCCCAGCAAGCGGCTGTTGTGAAACACCCCATCTGTTTCAGCTTATCCAGAGGCAAATAAAGATCGGAGCGAGAAAATAAGACTCCAGTGTATATTTAGAAATGCTGGATTTGGTTAGTGCAGAATGAAGGCAGAGCAGGGCCTGGGATCGAGCAGCAATCGTTTATTCTAATGCCATTGCTTTGGTGCGAAGGAATCCATCCTCCCGGGGAAAGGCGAATGCATCCCACCACGGGCCACCAACAGGATCCAAACCCAAAGTCCCTCTCCCCAGCCGGGACCGGCTGCCACGTGGGCCATGCCTGCCAGGGGGCTGCAAACCCCTGTATCCCATCGGCCTGCTGAGGAGCTGCTTGCCTTCCCCTGGGGAAAAGCTTTGCTGCCTGGAGAAGGGATGGAGAAGAGGGGTGACTTTCTTCAACAGCTCCCTTGAAATCCACATTGACTGCTGGGACCATGAAGGGTAACTGGAGAGTTCAGGGACAGAGCGGGTCCTGTGCTGCAGCAACTCCAGTTGCATCCAGCCATCACTGGTTACAGACAAGAGCTGGGAAGCATCCATCCCTCTGGGACCCTGGAAATCCCCAGGTCCTGCTGAGATGGCGCAGGAGCAGCCGCAGTCTGCTGCCGATCCCCGACATCACACCTCTGTCCAGGTCCAAGCCAGTGAGGGGGGCCTGCAGCCCCAGCAGCATACTCCCACCAGCTGGATATGGCCCATGGGAAGAAGAAGCAGTGGCATGGCGGCTCTGCTGAGAACCATCAGTCCTACTGCCCTGGTCACAGTTCACTGGTGTTTGTCTTTCTGCAGCTCCAGTGCCTCCAGGCTGTCAGCTCCCTTGGAGGGATGGTCACCACGTGCGCTTGGTGGGGTGGTGGCACCGGGACGTGGGGACGCTGCCCGCTCCTCCAAGCCTCCTGCGCTGCCCGAGGCCAGACCCGCCACAGAGCTGTCCTGCCATCACGGCTGAAGCCAGTTCCAAGGGAATGGCTATTTTTGGGGCTGTAACAGGGTCAAATGGGGTGCTTGCTGGCCTGTTTGAGTTGCTCGCATTTGGGAGGTTTTTTCCCCATACCCTGAACCAAAGCAACTTGTAAGCGTAGACCAGTCCTGAGCGATGCAAGATGCTGCTCAGCAGAGCAGCACAGAGTGTGCTGAAGTCAGCAAGCTCCCACCAGCCTCCCCAGGCAGAACCTGCCTCCCACCTCTTTCCAGCACCGCTCATCGAGAAAAAATGTCATAGACTGAACAGATTATATTTTAGAATGTTGTCAAGGGAACGTGACAGTCACTGCAAGACGCACCCGCAGGCACACTCACAGCTACGTACGTATTCGCCCACTGCACTGACCTCCTCTGAAATCCATCTGTGCGACACACAGCCAGGACAGCCGGGGAGAGCAGCCCAGGCAGGGCCCAAGGTCCTGATCCTCCAGATCAAGAGCTTTGTTTTGGCACCTGGGAGCTGGTCCAACCCCCCCCCTTGCTCATCTTTAATGCAAACCTGCTTCCGCCAACCTCACAGCAATTCTGGTTTTCAGTGCTGAGATGGGGCTCAATTAAACTTGAACAATTAAGACTATGAACACAAGAAATGTCTTATAAACTCACACACACACACCCCCCAACAGCATTTCACAGAGCAATTATACCAGCGGCTGAGACCTTTACGATGCCTTTGTATGTCAGCTTGCACATGGACCCCTTGTCCAGGCCTGGGGCTCCTGGCTGCTCCCTCAATTCAAACAGACAATACCCCAAGTCAAGAGTAAGGGGAGCAATTCAAGGAGGAAAGAGAGGAATGCAAGTGCTGAGGCTGGAGCAGGGAGAAGAGAGCACCACACCTCTCCTCCCACACTATTTGAAATGAAACAGCTACTTTGAGCTTGATTTTTTTATGTTATAAATGCATTGCAGCTGAAGTAATCTGGAAATGAACAATGACAACACCAAGCCTTGGGGAAATAAAAAGTTTGCAACCAGTTCTGGCCCTAAACCCCCAGCTCTGCTCCAAGGTGGACAGCAGCACTGTGGCTGGATCCCCTTCTGCCCTAGCTGCCTCACCTGATGCCAAGGCGGGTAAAGAAGATGCTGGTTTGTTTGTGTGCTAGTTTTTCACCTGCCACTGCGTGCAGACTGCGAGCTGAGTCAGGCTCAGCTCCTCCAGGTCTCTGCAGGATGACGGTGGCACTTCTGCCAAGGACACACATGTGCCAGGGCAGTGTGGGACAGGCTGCAGCAGCAGGAAGACGTTTCGGCTGAAGCTCTGCTGTTGTGCCACCTATTTTCCTGGGGCGAGCCACATCGCTTCTCCAGGCCGGCTCTGGGACTTGGGCTGTTTTCCTGGCTTGAGGCAGGTCCTTTGGGCCGGGGCTGCCCTACACTCTGCATGCTCAGGGCAGAGGCACCACCACACTCTCCTGCTGTGGCAAAGCTTTAACCTGCTTCCCGCTGTCCCTCACTATCCTCTTTGCAATGTGCCCAATATCCTGTCCAGGGTGAATTTCAGAGCACTGGACGAGAGACCCACAACTGTTCAGAGCAAGGAAAAGACCTGGCACCTAACTGCAGAGTTACTTGCTCAGGAAACAGGCTGTAGCTTGTGCAGAGACTTGCAGATTGGCTCTGTGTTGAGTCCCAGTGCTGGCCAAAAAGTGTCGACTACGGGATTAAAAAACTCCGACTCCCTCTCTTTTTTTCCTTTTACACTGAAAAGGTTTATGATTTGCTGCTGCTCAATTCCTTTTATAGTCCAGAAGGAGGGTTCCTGGAGAGAACTTCAGCCTTAGGACACTCCCAGTAATCACCTCCTCCCACGGCCAGGAGGGATGTTTGATTTAACATGTTACTCCAATGCCTCCGGGAAGTTCAAGACTGCCAAGGCACCAACTTTCACCACGCAGAACCTGCAGCACCAGGCCACGCACACATCACTGCTGGGGACTGCAGGGCTCAGCCCTGTCTCCACGCTCCAGCTTCCTCCGCTCACAGGAGCACTGCTCCTGCGATGCTGCAGGCCCTTTACCTCCTGGGAAGCATCTCCCAGAAATTAAGGAAGAGACATGGAAGGGAGGAAATTCTGCCTGGAGTATCTTTGCTCTCTGACAATGAGAAGGAGATCTTTTCAGATCTGACCTCTGCTCTCTTCATGTGCTCCTCCTGGCTGCCAACCCCTATTTCACTGCTGATCATGGACCAGAACCGACCGCCCTCCACAACATCCTGGACTCTGATCTCTCCACTGCCCACAAAGCACCACCTTTTGTTCCATTTAGATATGGGTCCTTGCAGGGGCACGGGCAAAGCTGCCTGCTGCCAGGCTTGTATGGAGTCTCCAGACCACTGGGGCTCAGCCTGTGCTGGGTGAGCTCTTTAGCAATACATTTCCCATCTCAGCTAATTGATTTAATACACAGAAAATGAGACACGTGAGCCCTCAGCCAGCTGGGGCCACGCTGGCATCCCAAGGATCTCTGTGTATGGCTAGCACACACACACAAAAAAAAAGGAGAAATAGAGGGTTCTCACCCGCTTTGTTTCAGGCACCAGGTCATCCTTCATCCTCCGCTTGGTCCAATCCTTGGCGAGCTCGTCCTCCGCTATCTCCTGAAGGTGGAAGACAGCTACTTGGGCTGATGTCCGACGGATGCGGCCGCTCGGGGTCCTTTCAAAATCTTCTATGGGGGTGGGCTCCGGCTTCACCTCTGGCTCCTCCGGAGGCTGTAGCAGAGACAGAGTTAGGAAGGGCATGACAAGGGGTGAAGCAGCAAGCTCTCTGGCCCCAGGGTGGGATGCTGGTGTTTGGGCTGTGTGTTTGTAGACCTGCTTTGCGCAGCCAAGGGCTGCAGACACCCCAGCGTGCCTCTGCACCCGAGCATGGGAAGAAGTGGAGCACCCTGCAGACAGCCCAGCAGACAGCCACCCACTGGACTGATTGCATCCTTTCGCACTCCCATGTGTATAAACGTCTCCATTTATTAGTCAGGGAATTATTAGTGTCGGATGCACTGTCAGTAGGGATCAACAAAACAGAAAAGGATGCTCCCCAGGGACAGACCCTGCCACCCCAGCGCTGGCGAGCAGCCGGTGCCTGCTTGCTGCCCAGGGAGCAGCCCGAGATCTGGTTTTTCCTTTTCCCTGCAGAGCACAAATGCAGGGTGGGCTGGAGCACAGCCCTGCGGGCACCAGGGAGGGGGAATGCTGCCGACTGCTCTGCTCCTGTAAACAGAGCTCCCCGCTTTCTCAGAGGGGCAGAGGGGGCTGCAGCCCATTCCCCCCCAACACTGCATGGTACAATACGCGCACGGTGATGTGAGGGAGAAAACAACATCGGTCCGATGTCTGCACCTGCCTTGCCCGGCCCGGCCCTGCCCGGCTCTGTCCTGCCCACAGGCTCTGCAGCTCTGCAGTCACCCCCCGGGGCGGATGGCCCCGCTCCTCGGGCTGCGGAGGCGTCCGGGGGGCTCACCGAGGCCGTGTGTTCTGACCGCACATGGTAGTCATGGCCAGCCTTTGATTTGTACTTCTTGCCGCAGTGTGGACAGCTGAAGACAGGCTTGTCTGCCTCGGCGAGCTGCTTCCCACACCGCTTCTGGTGGTACTGGTAGCCCATCAGGCTGGAGAAGTTGGCCATGCAGCCCTACAGAGATGGGAAGAAGCGGAGGGTTAAGGAGGGCTGGGGCTTCATGTGCCCATGTCGAAACAGCTGGGTGCCAGTTGCTCCAGGGAGGAACATGACCCGAGGAGCCCCCTCCACAGACCAGCTCTGCCAACCTGTCCCCTCTAAGCGATGGGGGATCGCTGGCCAGCCCCTCTCCTCTGAAGAGCCATACACAGGCATGACAGTGCCACGGAGGGACGGGGGGAGCGGCCCCTGTCCCCGGCGCTACCTGCCCAGCACACCGACAGGGCTCTCGGTGCCCGACAGACGCACGGCGGGCAGCGGGAAGGGAAGGCGTTGGGGAGGCACTGCCTGCGCGGAGAGTGAAGCACCCACAGGGACAAACCTCTGCCACACGCCCCCGTTACCTGTTCGTGACTTGTCTGCAACTGGCTCGTGACCATTTTGGTGCGGTTTGGTTTAGTTTTACACTGTGCCCAGGACAGTGCCGGCTGTGCCCCTTCCTGAGTTAAGGAGACAGGACCTGCCCTTCAGCGCTCCTCAACCTGCCCTACGCCCACCCTCCTGCCACAACGGCCCGTTGCCAGAGCGCACGGAGCCAGCAGGACGAGGACCGGGACAGCTGAGCTAAGGCAGAAAAGTTGAGCGCGTGCCAAGGGATGCCGGGAGAGTGCTCATCCCCGTCTGCATTGGGACTCACTCCTTCCACCTTTTCACAGAACGAGAAACAGGAATTGTTCTCGTACCTCATTGGGGCATTTCAGTTTTCCCATCTGCTTTAGCACTTTCCTCAGCCTTTCCCGCTCTTCCTGTTCACCAAGTCCAGCGGTTTCCACAGGAACAGGCTGGAAACAAGGAAGTAACAGAAGCGACAGAGTCAACCATTTACTCATGTCCTCTGTGCCAGGAGAGGATGGTAAACCTCTGCCTCGCAGGAGCTGCCCCTGGCTGGGGGGAACCTCTCGTTAGAAGAGCTGGATCTCCCACTGCTTTCCCAGATGCTAACGCCTTCATCATTAGGTGCCAGATCTGCTCATACCTTTCCTGTGTTTGCACCCAAAGGGCCAGCTGAGAAACCCAGGAGCAGTTCCTGCACGGAGGATTCACCAGCCAGACTGAAGAGCAGGAGATTAATGCACAGGTAAAAGACAAGTCACAACTGGTAAGCACGGGACATGAAGAAATGCAGTTATGCCTTGCTCTGGTATCTCGGAGGTATACATAACCAGATTTTTAAGGACAGCATCTAAATTGGTGCCTGCCAGGTTTTATTCATGATAAATTTTGTGGCCACTTCTCACATGCATGGTGCAGAGATAAAGACTAGATTTTGAGATTCATGCAAGGCAGAACCCATCAGTCCCAGATCTGCGGGCACAGTTTGGGAGACAGAGCTTTGCCACTCAAAATCTGCCTCACCATATTCACTGAATCTTCCTCTGTTCTGGGATTTGAAATCCTGTTTTATTTTTCCAGTCCTCTGCTCTGCTCCCTGGGATCAACATGAGCCTAACTAGCTGCTTGGAAAGGAATGGCTTTGCTTGGCAGGGAAGAGGGAAGGCCACTGTCTGGACTGAGGGGTACGTGAAATGCTGCAAAGATGGTGTTGTGAATTCCTCCTTTACAAAGACAAAGGAAAGCAGACTGCCGATTGCTTCGTCTTCTGCATCTGCATCGAGAAACGAGGCGCGAGATGAAAGCAGCCCAGCTCTCTTACCTTGCTGACGTGTTCAGCCATGGTGTGGTAATTCAGCCCAGCTTTAGACTTGAACTGCTTTTTGCAGTGCTGACACTTCAAGGCATCCTGCAGCTGAAGAAATTAAAGGCAAGTCACTGTGGAGGCCACAGTCCACTATTCATTCTTCCAAGGGCTGCTGCTGCTTGTCATTAAGCCCCAGGGGTAGCTGTTGCTGCAGCAGTACCCAGCAGTGGGACCCAGCAGGCAACACAGCGTCCCTGTCCCCCATCCCAATCCCAGCCTGCAGCTCAGAGTTTTCTCTCTGTTGTCCTGGAGACTGTTATCAAACCCACATGCCCCAATTTTTGGAAAACATTCCATTTTGGATGTAGATTTAAAGCCCCACTGGCTGGAAACATCTGGACCTGGCGTCTTAGTCTTCCTGTTAAAGGGTTAGGAAAGAGAAGGTGCTTTGATCTACCAATATGTTAGTGGACTGTGCTCTGCAGCTCTATTAACTACAACAGATGCTGGTGTATGATACGCTTTCTGGGTGCCTGGGCTGTTTGAAATTAAGACACTGCTGGACACAATCACAGCAGAATACTTCCCGCCTCATACTGCTCTGCTGTTTGACCCAACTTGGCCTCCTGAGTGACTGGGAAGATGCATTAAATGCACACACACAATGTACAGAGGAAACTCGCACAGTGAGTAAGCAGATCATAACTTTTGCTGGGGCAGGTACCAGAATTTATTGACTCAGGAGGTGAATGCTCTGGGCACCAAGAGACAGGATGTCTCAATAGGGAGCCGGTTCCTGGACAGCCGTGGCCGTTCCTGCTCCTCCTGCCTGGCTGATGCTCCACCTTCACCAGTTCCCCTCCAATCAAGCCTGGACTAGAAGCTGTAGAGGGGACGAAGACGAAGCTGCAAATCCCTCCTCATCCTGAAGCTCTGGGGAAATGAAGAATAAACCCACTGCAGCCAGTTGGGAATGACTCACTTGTACTTGTGCTCCCATTGGCGAATCTTGTTCCAGACCCCAAGTGCTGATCCTAATAAGGTGGATGCTAAAAGCTCCTTGACTCATCAGATGCCAACGCCAGCCAATTTGGGATTTACTCCTTCAGTCAACACTGAAGAACATGCCATGTCCATATTCTAACAAGCCCTCCCACCTGGGACGCCAGGAGGAAATACCTGCCCTCATCTCCTTCGGGCCCAAGCATGTTGCAACCATCTCCATACCTTATTTCCTTTCCAAAAAACAAAGGAAACAGGGCGGACTGCTTAGTGACAAGCAAGCAATGGAGGAACTGATTTATGTTGTTTTACAAGAGTTTTTAGAGGCCTCAGTAAGGACGTGCCACAGGTTCATCTCAGAGGTGAAATGCTGAGAGCTGGACCTGTGGTCGCACACACAGAGCTTGGGGACTGTCCTCCCTGGGCCACAGGCTGCCCTGGCAGGGACACTGCAAAGCACCCCAGCTCCCAGAGCAGCACAGCCAGCCCCAGCAGGGACTGTGCCTCCTGGCGAAGGGTGACAAAACACCCGCTCCTTGGGCTGGAGCCCTGATTCCTCAGCTGAACACCCACTGGACTACTTATAGCGGGGAAGACAGGCCTGAGTGCTCCGGCAGCGTCGCGCTCAGCAGGTTGGCTGGCCATGAAGCCCGCGCAGAGCTTGGGAGATGCTCCGAAGTGTGGGAGATAGAAGCAGTGGTGGCCAAGATCCCCACTCCTCTGAAACCAGGAGGACATCAGAGGAGGCAGGATTCTGCCCAGCATCGATGTAGCATGGGGTTTGAAAGGGAGAGTAGCCTCCCACTGCTGTATAAATAGCAAGGCAAAGGCTGAGGAGGCATTTACAGAAAATGAATGTGGAATCAAAGCTGAGCCACATATTTTCAAAGCGGGAGGCATCGATCCCACGTTGGCTTTCTGCAGCAATGGCTCTGCACCACGCCAGGTGACGGATGAAGATGTAATCCTGTGCTCTGATGGATGGCAGTGTGACAGAGAGACAATTTTTCACTGCGCCATTACTGAACTCCTGTGTCTTGACAGCCTGCCTGAGCACATCCAAGCTCGGTATCTCCCCGAGACGTGCTCTCATTCAACCACAATTTATCTGGCTTGATGCAAGGCATGGCATACAGTGAAATCCCACAGCCAGGACTCTGGAGGAGGCCAGATTAGAGACAAATCCAACAATCTCTCCAGCCTTAAAACTATTCGTTTAGCTACTAGAAATACTCGACTCTGCTGGAGACACTGGGGCAAGGGGCCCAGACCACAAAGGGATTCAGAATCGCTGAGAATCAGGTGTCCAAATCCCTCTGAATCGATGCAAGGCAGCCAGCTCTCTGAAGATTACTAGCAAGTGCTCTAACAAATACAGCCCAGAACTGGTTTTAGGAGCATCAATATGCATTTATGAGTGGCACATGTACACATCCATTCCCCTCCAAAATTTGTATGTCTGTGATTGAATAAAGCAAGTCCTTACTTTCTGGCAGACGTCCATGTGCTTTTTGAGCCCCACAATAGTTTTCCTGGTTATAACACTGCAGGTTGGACAGGCGACTTCTCCCTTCTCACTGATCTCCCGCTGCCACTGGTCCTCGGGGTTTGCTGGTGAGGGGGAGGAGAGAGGTGTTACACCCAGCCGCAGAGACCACAACCTGCCTGGGCTGCTTGGCAGAGGACAGCTCTATCGTAAACCTTGGTTTGCTGTGTTGAAAAGCACTGAATTGGAAAAAGTTCCTGATGTTAAAAAAAAANATACTCTCGCAGGCACGGTCCAAGCCAGGCACAAACCATGCAGGCACTTGTAGCTCTGCCTACCCCACACCTCCTGCAGCTGCCTGAGCAAACTGGGTCACTGGGCCACTTTATATGGAGTTACCTGAACTGCCAGCATTTCATGGGGAAAAGGAGGTTCACCTTTCCAACCCCGCCGGTACCCTGCACACTGGGAGTTAAAACATGATGATACCCCTGGCCACCTCATCTTGCCCTCCCTGCAATAACTCCCCCTGGCCAAACAAAACAATTAGCGGGAGTGAAACAAAGGTGAGCATCCGGATGCCTGCCTGGAAAGCTTCCCTGGCACTCCTCTTCCCAGTGGACACACAGGCAGCTAGGGGAGTGCTAGCTTCCATGCATATGTTTATTTGAATGGCTGTGACCAGCTTAAAAAACACCTGAAATAAGAGATACGTGGAGCCAAAACCTGCTCCCAGGTCCAGAGTTCACACTGTGTTCTCAGCAGAACAGCACTGGGCTTCCAGCAAGGGAAGCCCGGTCTGAATAAAATCCGCCAAGTCTGTTTATTTGAATGCTTTAGCATGGCTGTGAGATCAGAGAGTCGTTTATTTGAATTTGAAAGCAATGTAAGGCATTGCAGCTGTGTTTATCTTGCACATCCTGCATTTCTCCCTGTCAGAGCTCCCAGGGAAAATCAGCAACCTGTGCTAGGGTGTAGGCTGCACCTCAGAGAAGACATAATTATGCCCAGATTATGCACTGGCATCATTCACAGAGATGATGTTAGAAAAATGCCATCATCCCAGACGCTGACCCAAATTGTGGTCACAGTGAAGCCAGGTGGAACCAGGATTTGGCTATCATCTCCCAACACTTGCAGCAGTCTATCCTGGCAGTGAAGCGAAGGTCAAGTAACCCTTTCAGGATGTCAACTGTGGCTACATGAATATTTTAGGAGCAGCATCTGTCCCCACATCTGTGCTACACCTCAAAAGGGCAGGAGCTGTGTGCTCCTACTTCTGGTTTTGTGCTGCTTCTCACAAACCTGCTAGAAAACTCACCCAGCAAACAGCGTGCTGGGCCAGGAGGGGTATGGGGACCACTAGTTGCGGGTGAAGGTGAGGACCGTGTGGGCTTGGAGCAGAGCACAGAATAAGAGCTAAACTGCACACAGAGCTGCTGCCTGTGCTTTGCCTCCACCAGCCTCACCTGCTGGTAGATGCACAGTCGTTTCCTTCTTCACACCAGCTCCTGGAGGTTTCTTTTTCAGCTCCTCCGTGTTGGTGTTTGCCTCCAACTTCTTGGCTCGATGGGCTTTTGCCTTGTCCTCTGCTTTGACAAGACCTGTAAAGAGAGAGAATGGATTTTTATTCAGTACTTGCTTTAATATCCTCAGACCAACTTGCCTTTAGCAGGTAAACACCTGCCTGATCTTCACTCTTCATTTGAGGCACCGGGTCACTGCAGGGACCAGCTTATTCTCAAGGAACCCACAGCAGACCTTTTAGTCCATGGCAGTGCCTCTGTGGGGAAGTTAAGGGAAACAACCCCAGACTTCCCAGGAGCCAGGGGAAAGGAAATCGTAGACACCACATTCAGCCTGCTCTTTGGTGAGTGTTTAATTCCTTCAAAGCCATTAGTGCCTCTCCCCCGAGTGCCTCTCGTACTGGAAGTACTGCCTCCTGCAGTGCCTGGAAATCTGCTTTTTATTTCCCTGATTGAATGTATTTCACAGACAGTCCCAATCCAGTTGCTCTCGTGCCAGTGATGCTCCAGGTTTCCTCCCTCCTTTCCAACCCAGTTGGGTGTATTTACAGCACATGACCACAGTCCCACTCTTGCTTTGTCAGGCTGAAGCAGCCAACTCCCGAGCCTCCTCTCAGAAAACATGCCGGTAACACATCTCTTCCCCCTTGAATTCATTTTCTTGAGTGTAGGCGACCAGCACTGCAGACAATGTCTGAGGGACGGATGCATCACCCAGCCTTTCTATGCAGCAGAAATCCTTTCGACACTATTGGAAATACTGTGACATCCCAGGATGGTGGGATAATGATGAGATGATGTTTCTCATGACTTGCTTGTGTCAGCAGCTCATTACTCTTGTGTTACGGCTGGACATACCGGGGGTCCTTTCTCCTCTTCCCTTATTTCCCAGAGACAGGCTCCTGAGCAGAGCAGGCAGGGTTGTTATCAGTGCCAGCTCTGCTGCCACCTTTCATTCCCTTTCCTTCTTATGGTCAAAGGTACCAGCTCCTCCAGCATGATATCCCCAGGCTCCAGGTGGCTCCCACGTATCTCCACCACAGGGAGGGCCCTTGGGGAAGGGACTTCCCTGAAATGCCCCAGGGAGAAGCTACAACCTTACAGCTGACCAGAGTCATCCCTGTATTACCTTTCAGTCCAAATGTCCCCGAGATGGACGGCTGCTCCCCCGTAAATTTCTTAGGAGTTTTCTGTTTCCTTCCTGACTCAAAAGAGAGAAACAGAGAGAGAGATTTGGTCAAATAACTGTACTGCCAGAGAGGCTTCGGCAGTCCCAGGGCATGGGGTGGGCACACACTCCATGTCAGGAGTGGATCACCTTGAGGAGGCCTTTACCACTGTGAAATAAATACAGGGGCTATTGAATGAAACACACACCCACCCACCAAACAGTACCACTGCTTCCCACCCCACAAAACCGGAAGAAATAACAGTATCCAGGGCTAATTCAATGAGTGGACGTGGTGGCCCTGTCTAGTGCCAAAAGCTATGTCGTTTCCACAGCCTCAGCAGCTAAGGTGGCTGGTGGTGTTCACTTTGGTGCTGCAAGCAGTGTAAACTCATGCCATGATGGGGACAAACATGGCCCTGCCTGCTGGCCCAGCAGTGGTAATGGACAGAGTGAGCCTCCTCACCCTGTCCCAACACTTCAGGAAAATGCGTTTGCCAGAACCACCCTGGTTTCAACTGCCACACTTAGTGAGGACAGACGGGCTGACAGGGCAGCTTGCTATGCTGCAGGGAATTCAATACATTTCCAATCCTGTAGGTCCTATAGAAATACCTCCACTACAGCCTGCAACCAGTTTATAACTCCCAGTGGAACTCACTGCTGCAAGAAACTGGCCAGGGGACAAATTATCAGGATGTTGAAACAAGGCTTGGATACATTCAGACACTCGCAGCAGCATTGGCTGGAGCAGAGCCCCTTCCCATGGGACACCCATCTCTGGGCTCCTCAACCAGCATAGCCCCAGGCTCTAATCTTACTGTGCTTCATCCTCTCGGGGTCTTCCTCCTGTAGCGAGGCCTGGCTGCCCCCCTGCTGCACGGCATCCTTGCCGCTCAAGGACTTCGCCGTGGGGGTGGCGGCTGCCATTGCCTCGGCTGCTGCGATCTGAAACTCCTTGCTCTCCCGGCTCTCCGCCAGGCACTCGCCATTCTCAGCATGGTCCTGGGCCACGGCTTTTTCCGTCTTTGCCTGTTTGGGATGGATGGTGGGGCAAGCTGAACTCTCAGCAGCTCTAGGGCAAAGCACAGAGGGCTTGTTTAAAGAGGGGTTGTTAGACAAATGTCCTGACCCCTCTCCTCCCTCGCCAGCCCAGATCACAGGGTTGGAGGCGGGCATGTTCCCCTTCTCCCAGCCATCCTACACCACCACCACCACACAGCCCAGCCACAGCCTGGTACCTTTTCTTGCCACTGCTCTTCCCAATGGCCTTCGGCACTTTGTTTTCTGCTTTGCTGGATGGCACTGGCCGGTCCAAGTGATTCCAGAGCCGATGCTTTTCTAGCTGGGTTTTGGAGGTGAAGGCAGCTTCGCAGTACGAGCATGAATAGGTCAGCTTCTCTGAGATCGCACCCTGTGTGGAACAGGGAGAGACAGGTGGGCATGGACATTAGACCACAAAAGGGGCAGGGTTTTTCTGATGCAGGGACAAACACAAATCATGTGTAACACCCTTCTGCCCCTCCAAACGGTTACCAATGTTCATGATCCCCCTAGACCAGACCTCACACTGAGCCAGAGGGACCCCAGCCCCTCTCGTACACACCTCACTAACAGTCCCTGGCCTATCTGTGCCCTCCACATTTTAATGTCACATTTTTCCCAGGGTTAAGACCTGAGAGACACTTTACCCTGTAGATGGTAGTATAAGAGCTGGCCACTGGAAAGGACACACAGCCCTCTGGTCTCCTTACCCCTTGGCAGCGCTGATAGTGGTACTTCAAGCCATAAATGCTGGGGAACTCCAGCCAGCAGCCCGAATTGGGACATTTCACCCTGGAGTGGGCTTTGAATTCATCTTTCCACTGGTTCATCAGGGGGAGCTGGGAACATGAGACACAAGAGACATAGTTGAGTGAAGATCATTGTGTGCCTGGGGGTGTGCTGGTGTAACCCAAGGGGACCAGGGGCAGCACATGGGACCTGCGATTGTTCCTGTCCACCCCTTCCCACTGCGCAGCTGCAAAGTGGACCCCAGGGCTTTATTTCAGCACAGCGGTGCTCCCTCCTGTGAGAGGTGCTGGGATGGAGCTGCATGATGCAGGCTCTACAGGCTAATGGTTCCTCAAGAGAATTTACCTTGCCGTGCCTCCCAGAGCGCACGCATGCTCCCAGCCACGCTGGGGAATAAATCAGGCCAGAAGTCGCCTGGGTGATTTAACCACCCCACATTTCATCTAGTCAGTAAATCACCCCATGCCCGTGCTGTCATGACAAACTGCTCTGTGTGTTGTCCACGCTACCGTGCTGGAATTAAACTGCACAACTCTGTGGGGAATAAATCACCCCTTTGCTGGTGCTGCCGGATCATTAGCCAAACTTGATGTGGCTGTGAGAGGATCCAGCTCATCTGGGAATGGTCTGGGGAAAGGGAGGCTGGAGCGGGGGGTACTGTTCCCCACCAGGGTTTTGGAGGATGCTGGGTGCTGACATGGAGGGGATTCAGGGGCCAAGATCTTGCCAAGTCCAACACAAGGCTGCTCTAAAGATTAAACCACCGGGAAGGCAGGTTTAACCCTGGAACAGGGCTGGCTGGAGCACGCAGTGCAGCAAGATGGGGAGGGCAAGTCAGAGGGAGTGAGGCAGGGAGGGCACCAGGGATCAGAGCGCACTAGGTCTTACGGGGATGTCTTTCAGTGCCTGGTTCTCAGCCTTAGGTCGTCCTTTCTTCCTGCCTTCGGTTTTGTCACTGGTTGCATTTCCTGCAAACAGACACAGCGCACGTCAACCCCCTGTCCGGCCAGCGAAGCCGGAGGAGCTGCCGACCCAGCGATCCTGCCACCCGGCCCCAGCCTCCTGCCGGCCGGCCGGCTCCCTCGCTCTGCACAGGGTCTGCCTCGGCTCTGCGCTGCTGTGTCCCTGCTCTGGCAAGGATGGAGATTCCCCTCTGGAAGGCAATGCCAGCTCTTCTGCAATTCAGTGCACTGCCCCTACACCTGCAGATACCTGCATGGGAGACGGCTGCTTCTCCTGGTTTTTGCCGACCTCTCTCCTTTTATTTACACGGTGCAGTTTCAGCACAGCTGGGGCTTGCTTTGGAAAACCGTCCTTCCACTTGGGTTGGAAGAAATCCTTCAATAGCTACACTACTTGGCAAAAGAAATCCGCGTCTAGATCAGCACGCTGGGCCTTGAACAGGCTGTCAAGCACAGAAATCCCCCATCCCCTTTGCAGGGCCAGTGCGGCTGGGCAGCCTCAGTGCTGCAGGAGATGTGACAAGCACATGGGGAGCAGCAGAGATGGGGATGGCTGGGGGCGGCGAGGACAGGGCAAGGCAGTGCTTGGAGGACTCGGGTGGGGAGCAGAAGCCCCTTCATGAGGGGTCACGGCTCTGCATGTGCTCAAGAGTAGACTCTTGTGGCATCCTGAGCACAAGCTGAATGCCAGTGGAGCAGAATCATGCCCACTTCAACCAGACCCTGCAACCAAGGAAGACTATGAAGCCTCCGATGTCGCGTGATGGGGCATGCCAAATACAAGCACGTTAAACTGCCAAACCCCAGACCAGACACTTCGGCTCACAACAGCAGCAAACTCCCCGATTCCACCTACTTCGCGCCCAAAATGGATTGAACAAAGTGGTATAAACACCACAACAACTTTCACCGGCGTTTGTATGCAGGGGCAGAGGGCAGTTCACCAAATCAATCCACTTTCACATCCAACCTCCCCGTCACTCCAAGCAGACACCTGGTCACCCCGCGGGTCTGAGGAGCCTTGGCAAGACCCTGCTCCCTTTGCCCAGCACTGTTCCCCCATGGCTCTGTGCTCCCAGCAGGCCTTAAGCTGCATTTTGAGGGCTAACCTGTAACTAAGTGATGCCAGGAGTCAGTGTAACCCAAAGACAAACTGGACAGATGTGAGCGACCAACGGGAAATGCTGTGTACAGAAAACTGAAACTGAGATCTGGGAGGGCTTAATGAATGGAACTGGGAATAAAAGCCATTTGCTACAAGAACAGAAACAAGCCAAAAAGCATCCCTGAGAAGGAAACCACAGAACTGCTAGCAGAGGATAACTGAGATTAAAAAAATTAAACTCAACCTGTAAAATACCCTTCTCTGGTGAAAATCAGGTAAGAAGAGGACGCTGGAAGCTGAGCGAGCAATCCCTCCAGCTCCTGAGAAACAGAACTCAGCTCCAAGCCTGGCGCTGGCTGTACTCAGAAACCAATCCAGGATTTTTTTTTTTAACAATGGAGAGAGATCAAACAGAAAGCCAACCAGTTACCTACAAAGGCATTGCCAAAACCACACACTCTCTCCCTTTTCAAGCCTTCTGCCCTAGCAGCCAGAGGTAAAATAGCAAACAAGACAGTTGGCTCATTTATTTCCAGTCCCCTGAAGTCACACCAGCTGGTTTGCTCCAATTTGATACCCGTAAAAGCATCCCTTGGTGATGTAGCATCCTTTGGGAATCCCTCTAGCCCAGAAGGCCTCGCCTGCAGGACGTGGTGACCTTTATGGACTATAAGAAAAAGCCCCTAAAAAGCCACTTATCTGCCCTCCCTGCAAGGCAGCCTCTAAGCTGTCCTGAAAACATCCCATTCAGTTTGGACTCCTACCTGCCTGGCTCCTGCCCCAAAATGGCTCATGGCCCTAAGGAGAGGGGAGGGTTTTGCAAGCTTGGCCCCAAACTGTGCTAGTTCTGGAGCAACTGTACAGGGTTCATTCAGAACTCTCGTAGTGCCTGTGAAGAACGTCCGTGCATTGCAGCTGCCCTCTGCATCGTGTATTTTCTCCACTGCTCTTAGACCATGCACTCAGGCTTTTCCTCCACACTCATGTTAAGCGAAGGCCTCACCTGCGCATGAAACAGGGCTACATTTCTTGCACATCATGGGACTCCATGAGCTGGGAGTTTATGAAAAACCACCAAATTATAGAGGATTTGCAGAAAAAGCTCACAACACTGCTGTTACCTGCTTATTGTTCTCCCCATTTCCATTGTCTCTCATAAACTCTTCAAAATATTCCAAATTCGAAATATCCCACAACAGCATGCCCCCGTCCCTCCAGGCAGCTCTCCCCAGGAGCCCAGTGCAGCCAGGGCTGCAGCTCATGCAGATGCTCAGTGACAGCTTTCCTCTCCTTTTCACAATCTGCACAAGTTTCAAAACTTTTGGGGATGTTTCATGACAAACAAACGCACAAGAGCACTCCATCCAGTCACCCCTCAATGCCCTCGTTGACCAGCCGCTGGCTGGGGACAACAAGGACAGGGAGAGGAGGAGCAGAAAACACGTTTCCTCTTCCAACATCCCACTCCTGGCTACCACCCACCAGATCTGGTAAACCCTGGACTTTACAGGCGCTCACAGGAGACACGAACCTAACGGTGCTCAGTGTTGCTGGCACCGTGGCTGCGTGCCCTGGCAGCAGGTTACTGCAGTTGTGTGCCAAGTCAGCTGGCTGGAAACAGCATGCTCTTTAGAAACAGAGATGGCTTGCCGATGGACTCAAGGCTTCTATGAACCAAGACCTGGCTTGGAAAGGATGGTCCCTGCGCCAACCAGGCTGCTGCATCAGAGGGGGCCAGCAAAGCGACTGCAGGAGAGGTCCCTGTCTCCCCAATCCGCATCAAGCCTAATTCGCCCCAACAAAGTGAACCCTGGCAGACTTTTCCACCTCCAGCACTTTCCCAAAGAGAGCAACGTGATATCTATCTTCATCGTGGAGTGTCCTTCACTCTGCCTCATTGCTTTCAGTCCACCTAAACCAGAAGGAAGGGCTGAAAAAAGGGCTTTTCTATTTTTAAAGGTGCTGATAAGATGTGGCACAAGGAAAAACGCTCTCCTGAACACAGGTAGTTCATACTGCAGACAGCTGGAGTTCATTCCCCATAACAATAACTTACACCCCTCTGTTAGCAATTACAGCTTCAACTGGCTCAGGGGAAGAGCAGCATTTGGAAAACATTTAGGGCACGCACGTTTCCCTGCGAGGATGCTGATTTTGGGTGTCTGGTCTGAGGTACGTCTCTGGGGTCCTATCCTTGCCCTGGGTACGGGTGCCCCGCAGCATGCAGGGCTGCTGTTAGCAAGGTAAAGGCAGCGAGAAGCTCTCCGCACCCGCAGAGGGGATCTGCCCAGCATAAGCAGACAAGAGAAAAATTTCCTTGGGCCTGGAGATTCCTGGATAGAGAAATCAGCTATCCATCAGAGTGACAGCCCTTAGCAAGCGGGTCCCCCAGGGCTTGTACGCTCGCAAGCCTTCATCCCGGGGGCAGCAACACGGGAGACAGCAGATGGTCTGAACTCATTTAAGCCTTTCCATCCTTTGATGTAACACTTAGCTACCAACACGATAAATAAGCAGCGAGACACCCATCTCGTTAAGCCAGACGCATGCTCCTCGAAAGGGAGAGGCCGTCTCCATCCCTCCCCTCCCGTTCCCAGGGACCAGCTCTCTGCAGCTCCAAGGGTCTGGGGCTTTTTTGGCCCAGCACAGCCCTTGCCGGTGGGTCGAAGCGAGGAGCCAAGGCACACCGAGACCCGATGCGCTCGCACCCCCTCATTTTGGCGGCCACCCCCGCAAGGGCTCATCCCCTCCACCGCCACGGAGAGAAAAACCCAGTTCCTTACCGAGCTTGGGCAGCTCTGCCGGCGGGTTTATCCTTGTCTCCGTCCTGCTTTCTTTGCTGGCAGCAGGTTTGTTAGAGCCTGCAGTTTTCCTTCCACCTTTGCAGGCATAGGAATCCGCCATGTCTGAAAGAAGCAGGGGAGGCGTTAAAATTCACTCCTCGGAGCCAGGAGCAACACATGCTGAAAGCAAGGAAAGCTGCTGGGGAGGGAGGGAAATTAGGAAACTATCATGCAGCTTAAACGTTCCCATAAAGAGAAGAAATGGGATGTATTTCTGAGTATTTGTTCTACAGTCGAGCAGTGCCATAGACATGGCTGAAAAGCTGCTTTCATTATAGGCTGGTTTCCCCTCCACATATAACAGCAAAGACTTTATTAAAAATTATGGGCTGACTTTGCCCAGAGAAGTAGCAAATAAATGGCTTTTCCTCTTCGTTTATTTCTCCGCTTTCATTTAAGACACCAAAAGAAAAAAAAAAACAGTGAGTTTTAACGAACAGATGTAGTGATAAATTTCCAATTTTCCTTATTAATGGGAAACTGTTACAAACTGAGAATTGTTAATGTTATCTGAATTTTCCGTATTAATAATTCAATTTGGCTTCTCTATAAATAATGAGCATCAGGAATTATCGCAGAAAGCCCAATCTCACTCCCAACAGAGGCGCACAGCAGGACACCCCTCCACTTCGGCAGCGCCAGGACGAAGCCCGTGGCACGGCTGGCTCTCCCCGGGTTGGTTTCAGGTACCTTCCTCCCCTCCTGACAGCAAAAGCAAAGACACCTCTGAGGGCAGGGGCTGTGATGGGAGATGCCGTGTACGGCCCAGGGGCAAAGGAGTCCTCCAAGCCTCCAAACCAAGAGCATCAAGCCCTTGGGAGGGGATTCCCCGGACCACCACAGCCTTGAGACCTTGGTCAGGACGCGATGCAGATGCTCAGCCAGGCACCAGCACCGTGACTGAGGGAAATGCCAGCTGGTGCCTTCTTCACCTTTGCTCAACACTTCGCTCCCACACACATGGGTTTTTTGAAAAACACAGATTTGACTCGTCACCCCCGGTTCCTCCCACGAGATCAAGTTTGCATCATTTAACTCAACAGAGCTGACACCTTGAGCATCCAGCCTCATCCTGCCTGTCCTCGTGCCCAGAGGGACGGTGGAGGTCGGGGGGCACCTCCCATGTGCCCAGATCACTGGCCATGCCATCAACACGTGGGACACGAGGGTCCAAGAGTCCTTTCTGAGGTGCCCCTGGGGACCTTCCGCATGGGAATGGGCACTGCGCATCGTGTGCAGCCCAGATGCTCCGAGAAGACCTGGCAAAAGCTTCCTGCACGTGTTCGCTTGGTGACACATATGTGGATGTTTGCAAGGACGCAAAGGTTAATTGGATCAAGGGAGAAATTCCAGCCTTGGCAACACGTTCCCTGGCATTTGGTGCTGAACACAGGAATCACTTATTCAGCTAATTTGGGCTCTTTCGGTGGGAGACCTGGGTAGGAGCCGCAGCCAGACTGCCAGTGGCTCCTTCCTGGGGACGGGTGGTCTCCGGAGCAGGCACAGAGAGGAGTCCCTGGAGCCCCTTCCCAAATTGTGGCTCCACTCTCACCCACGTGGGCATTGCTACTGTCCCCAATCCTCTGGGGATGAACATGCCAGTTCCCTTCCTTCCTGTGCTGCCTCCTTACACCTCTGCTCCTCTGAGCGACCCTCAGTCAAGTTGCTCAAAGAAAAAAGGGGGGAAAAAAAAATGACAAAAAAAAATAAAACCTCACGAAGAACCAGTGAACTGAAAGCTGAAGACAAGATCCCTGCGCTTTACAATGGGGGGAAAACCATGGGGAAACCCAACAGTAGACACGTTTATTCAACCTGGGCTTGTGCCGAAATGCAACCATGCCATGTGTTTGCCCCTTGGGCCGGGCACACATCCCAGCGGGAGAGGGGAGGGAGGGCAAGCGCCGGGGCAAAGGCTGAGCAGGACCCTCCACGCCAAATGACGGCCACTGGCATGCGCGCACCCGGAGCAGCGAGGCACCCCGGCACGGGCAGGCAGGGCTGCCGTCGGATGAGCGACAGACCACAAAACCTCCATGTCTGCCTTGCTGGGCACCTCGAGGATGACTCACAAAAGGGTGCCATGCAGGGCAGACCCCGCCAATGGCCGAGGTGCCCATCTCCTGCGCCCTGAACACCCCGTGGCAGCACACACCAAACCACGGGAGCTGGGGTGGTGCTGATCACCACCCCGCAGTGCTCCCTTCCCAAAACCACCGCTGCGTTCAAGGTGCCTGGCTCAGCCCCGCTCCCACAGCTGGACACTTCTTGTTCCCCTTAACACATTTGTCCCCTCAAAGGGATCCTTTCTGGCCAGCTTAGGAGGTTTTTAATGTCTTTTTGTTTTTTTCCACACCAAATACTTCTTTGAATTTTTTTCCCCTTCTTATTTTTTGGCTAAATGAAAAATAAAAATCCCATAAACCATTTAGCAAGAGCCAAACTCCGCTCCCTGGCCACCGATACAACCCCAGGGATCCCAGAGGAATTGCCCCGGAGCCAGAGAGCAGAAATCGGCCCATTGTTTGGTTTTTTTTCTGATGTCCAAACTTCTCACTCATTTTTGAGTAACGCATGCTGAAACCGGGCAACAGCCTGCACCCTTCCACGCTTTTCATTACGTTTTTGGTGAAAACCCTTTTGCAACCGGCAACGGGAAGAGAAGATATCGGCAGGTCCTGCCTGCAAGCGGGGCTACGATGCAGCATGGGAAGGTTGGGGCTGGCAGTGTCTTTGCCGATGAAGCCTCCAGCTTTTTTTAGGTAACTTTTTAGAAGTTCATGGCAGCATTTTCAAAGCATCCCACTCCAGCTCTGGGTGAAAAAAGGCCATGTCAACACAGAAGCCAGCATCGGATGAGCAGAGGCTGAGCTGGCAGTGCTGGGAGCGGGACGAGGAGCAAGCCCGTGGCTGTGGGGAGCGAAGACTGGGAACCCTCCACGCGCTCTCGAGCCAGCAGCAGCCCTGCCCAGCCGGCATGGCCACGCACTCCTCCGCCGGGTTTGACAAGGGACAGCAACGTCCCAGCCACTCACTGCCCCAACAGGCTCTTTCCCTCAGTGACAGACCCCTCCTGTGGAGCTGTCAGGCTCTGCAGGCTGGGCGCAGCCCTGAAATTGGGCACAAACTGGAAAAGGGGAAATAATTCTGAGTATAAATGCCCGTTGGCGACCTTGGATCGGGTCTGCAGGAGCACGCACACAGCCAAGGATGGCTGCGACCCTCTTGGTGCCCAGACACCCTTACGGCTACAGGGGGAAAGTCATCCATGGGTCCTGACCACAAATTCTCCTGCCCGGACTCCCACCCCATTCCTACGGATGCACCGTGAGGTGCGCAAACCGTCCTGGTCACTGGTCGATCCGCTCCACTTATCATTAGTAATTTACTAACGGCTCCAGATGTAGGCAGCGCCCAAAAGGCAAGCGAGTTGCCCGCGGCGCCCTGGCACAAGCGGCGTGCCAGGCAGGATGCAGGCAGAGACGCGACGAGGCCATGGTGGCTGACGGACGCCAGAGCGCACTGCCGTCTCCGTCGCTGCCAGAGGAGCCGTGCTCCCTCCCACGAACTCGAGGCCGAACCGCAGCTGCGCCACGTGCTGGGAGAAACTTCCCGGGAATAAAGATGAGGAAGTGGTGGGAGAGGAATTGTCCTCGCCGGAGGCTTCCCCGAGAGGGAACCGTGTCGGGGGTGAAGCCCTGCAAGCCCCTGCCTCCCCGGGCATGGCCGGGCGGCTCCGGAGGCGTGCGTGCAGCCCCTCACCATCGCCCATGCCGAGCGAAGCTCTCCTGGAGGGAGCGAGTCACCCGGCGGCGTGAGGCCGCCCAGCAGCTCTCTCTGGGCACGGAGGAGGCTTTTTAATGGTGTAAAGTTTCTGTTTGAAGCACGTTAGCGAGTCCCTCCCCGCTCGCCCGTCCCCAGGCACAAAAGCAAGGGGGAGAAAGCACATGGGAAGCGAGACCTCGCCGTGCCGAGGTGGGGACCGGGGCGTCCCCCTGCCCCGAGCATCCCTGGGGCCAGCAGACGTGGGGACCTTGGCCCTGCCCGGTCCCGCTGCCCCCTCCCCGGGCCGGGCTGTGCCCCCCC
>VZTV01008378.1:24092-39586 GCA_013400875.1 Anhinga rufa
TCCATGGGGGTCCTGCCCTCCATGGGGGTCCTGCCCGCCATCCTGCCCTGCAGGGTGCAGGCAGCACGCCCTGCCCGCCATCCTGCCCTCCATGGGGGTCCTGCCCGCCGTCCTGCCCTGCAGGGTGCAGGCAGCACGCCCTGCCCGCCATCCTGCCCTCCATGGGGGTCCTGCCTGTTGTCCTGCCCCCCAGGGTGCCGGCAGGGTGCCCTGCCTGCCATCCTCTCCTCCAAGGAGTTCTGCCTCTCCTTGTCCCGTCCAGGTTGCCCTCACCGTCATCCCGCCCTCCGGGATGCCTGTAGTCCTGCTCTGCTGGGTCCGGGCAGCGTACCCTGCCTGGCACCCTGCCTGGCACCCTGCCCTCCCGGGGGTACGCTGCTTGTCGTCCTGCCGCCCAGGGTGCAGGCGGGGTGCCCTGCCCATCCATCCCCGCTCCAACCCCTGGGGTGCAGGTAGCTGGAAGGAGGCTGCGGGTCCCCTTGTGAAGCTACCCCGGCTCCTGGGGAGGAGGCTGGGTGCGAGGCCAGCACGGTGCCCGTGGGATGGTCTGGTTGTCCTGGCCCCCAGGCTCGGTGTGTCACCCCCGCAGAGCCGGTGGCACCCGGGAAGGTGCCGCAGGGCAGAGCCAGCATCGGTTCCCAGCACTGGGAATGCACAGCCACGCCGGGATCCAGCACCACCGTCTGAGTGGCCGCAGCTACCTAGAAATTACAGAAGAGCAAATCCTGCTACATGAGAGCAAAATCCGGAGCGACCGTGGCTGTCAGGGCCGCCCTGCAGCACCGTCGCCAGCGCGTGGCTCACGCGGTGCCACCGGCAATTGGGAGGCCCCGTGGCGCAGCCACACAAAATCAAAGCGGAAAAAAACCCCAACCCAAGTTGGGAGTTTCCCCACGGTTCCCCTCTTTGTCTCCATTGTGGGGAAAGAGCTTAATTAATGTCTGTGGAGAGCAGGGAAAGCTTTGTGTAATTGCTAGGTACTATTATCTGTGGAGCGGAGGGTGATCAGCAGGGTGGGAGGGACAGGCACATCCCACCTTCTTTGTATAAAATGAGGCATATCCAAGGCAGCTTTGCTTCCCAGCCAACAAGCTGCCTGCCAGGAGAGCTGTTAACCTGCAGCAGGCAGGAAAGCAGCTGCCTGTTAGGGCTGTCAGGCAGCTTCACGTGCCCGCGGGGACCAGGCAGCATCTTCAGCACCTTCAAAGTCTCCTCCTCGCTATAAGGCTGCAAACAGTGCCCTTCACTCGTCCCCACAGCATCCTGACAGCCACCCCGGGCACGTGCGCCCGTGGGGAACACGTCCGTGTATGCACACCCGCGTGTGCAGAAGTGCCACCGTGTTTATCTTCTGCATCTGCAAAGTACGATTTTGCATCTCGAGGAGCAGGGTGAGGGTGAGAGGGAGGTGCTGGGGAGCCTGGCCACCCGGGGGCTTATACAGAGGTTTGGAGAGCAGCCAGCCGCGGGCTGGTTGAGGTACAGAAACTCAAATAATGCAATATAAAGGCAGCCACAGTTGCTATTTTCAGGCCTCTCTGAGCAGAGGGGAGGAGGCCAAGGAATGGACTTTAAAAGAACAGCAAATGTAGAGCAGATGCTGAGGAGCGCTTTGTTTCATGCACAGAGTTGTACCGGTGTGGAATAGCCTTGCTGGCAAGGGCAGGAGGAGGAAGAAGAGGAGGAGGAGGAAGAACAGTGGCAGGGGCAGCGGTGCTGCCTTTCTCCACATGCTTGCAGGAAACCATCGCGCCTCCTCTTGCATCGTGGCTTCGTCGCAGCGGTGTGTCGTGGACGAGAGCTCATCCTCGCAGACGGCACGATGCCGTGGGGGGGATGGGGCTGCGTGTGCCGAGTGTCGATTCCCCGGTGCTCTGGCCCCTGGGTCAGCGTTCCCACCATTCCCACCACACAAGGCAGGAGGAGGCAGAGGGGAGGCAGCCCGGCACATGCTGCGGCCATAAATGCCTGAGAAGGTGCTTGGCAGTGGGGGATGAAGCACTCCAGGCTGTTGAGCATGCAAATTAAATTGATACGGACCCCAGGAAGAGGAGAGGGGGCAAAAAACAATTACATAGCCAGGATCAGATAAATCTTGGTACGGAGACCGTCTTACTGGGCTTCCTACAGAGGACGTTACATTTTGTGTGGCTGCTCCTTCGCATCGGCTCTGTCCCGTTCCCGCATCAGGCTGAGCAGAGGGCAGGGGCTGCAGGCAGCGGTGCAGGCAGGGCGGGAGGCTCTGCCTTCTCGAGAGGGCAGGGGAAATCCAGGTGTATTCGAGGCAGCCTTTGCCAGGGCTGGCAACCCCAGTCTTGTCCCCCCGTGATGGGCAGTGGTGAAACAGGGCGACCCAGCGGGGTGTCAGCCAGGACAAGCACACGTGCGCCTTCCCCCCTCTTGCTCAGTGAGGGCGGCTGAGTGTCACTAAGGAGCCAGATCCCTGCGGCTCCGCTGCCCCCAGGGAAGCACAGACCAGGCTCCACATTCCCCCAGGGACCCTGACCCTCTTGAAGCATCCGCCGCTGCCATCAGAGCCTGTGCAGCGAGGTGCTGCCATCCTACGAGCGCTCCTGACATCGCTTCTCTGGCCTCTCATGCTGGTGCGGAGCACAAGGGTTCCCCGGAGCTGCCTTGGGTCTCTCCAGAGATGCCGGGTTGCAGCCAGCGCTGTGACCCCCACCAGTGACCCAGCATCATTCTCTGGTACTCCTGGCAAGGGTCAGTTCTGGCTGGGCAAGAGTTAAAAACACCAGAAATGAGCAAAATAAACCCCTTACAGGAAAGGCAGTAAATAATCTGATTTTCTGGGTGTGGATCCTCCTGGGGGTGTTGGGACCTGAAGTCAGGACCATGCCCCTTGCCCAGATCAGGGCTGGCTGATTGAACACTTACACAGCGAGTAACTTTTAACTATATATTATTAACCCAACTGGCTGCAGCAGCACCTTTCAAACCATTAACACTATTAGAAAAAAAATGGATGCTGAGTTTGCAGAGTCTCTTCCACATGCCGCTGGCTCTGGAGGCATCTCAAAAACTGCTAACTGCCGTGCACACGGGGCTGTGCAGGGCCAGCACCAGCATCTCTGCCCGGGGAGGTCCGCAGGATGCTCAGTGCATAGGACTGGGAGGGACTGGGAGCCCAGACTTCAGCCTATGCCTGCTGAGCCTCATGCACCAGTCACAGAGACAGGTGATGGAAAGGGCACGACTGCGATGCCCAGATCCAGGGTGGGGGACCAGGCATTCCCACCTCTCCCAGGGCTTTAGCCTGGGATTGCAGCTGGGTCCAGAGCCTGCAAACCCGCTCAGTGGTGGCTCCGTCCCCTATTATCCTAGGAGAAGCGGGGGACAAAGCCCCTCGGACCGGCTCTGTGCCCCCGCATCCACAGGACAGGCTGTGTGGTGGCTCTTTTGGCTGAAGCAGAGTGATCCCAGAACAAAGAGAGAATCGCTGCTGGTTTGTGAAGCAGCATCCGGGCCAGCCCCAGCCCTCCTCCCCGGCGTGCTGGCTCCGCAGCCCGGGCCTCTGATTGGAAACTGGAGCCCGCGATGACTGTGCGAGCCATGAATTATGCTGATGGCTTTTTTTTTATTATTTTTTTCTTCCCTCCCTGTGCTTGAATGCACTTAGCAAATATAAGCAAAAGGGGAGAAAAAAGAACGAGAGAAAATCCTAACAGATTTAATTTTAGATATGGCGAGAAAGCAAAATGGCTGCAGTGCAAAGAGGGAAGGTTAACGGAGGAAACACTCCTGCCGGCAGAGAGAAATGAAGCTCCCGGCAGCCCTGAGGCTACTGTTTATTATTTACAGGGTCGTATCGGCGTGGGGGGCATCTCCCACAGGGAGCCAGCCCCAAGCCACGGCAGTCGGGTCCCTGGGGCACCCACAGCCCCATGGAGGGCAGCGGGGAGGTGCAAGGGTGCGGTACAGACCGTGGGCTTGGTGACGAAGCTGCATGGCTGCAAAACCCCCAAATCCCCCTGGTTTTAAAGAAACGCGTCCTCTGATGGGAAGCAACGTGGCTCATTTCAGTTTGGCGGTCTGAAGGTTTTTACTGGAGCCCCCCGCTAACGGCTCATGCAAACATGCAGCCTGGAGATGTTGTGTCAAAACGAAGCCTGAAACTTTCCCTTCCAAAAAAGGCCCAAGTGAAATGCTGCTAATATTTCAACATGTTTCTGCAGGGCTTGTTTTCGCAGCAAAGCTACTTGTGCATCCAGGCTGGGGAACAGTGCTGGTTGACCCAAATGATATTAATTTCAGGACACATTATTTATCTCAGCCCTGCTGCCTGCCCTGGGCTGAGCTTCAGGCGGTAACTGCTGCCCTGCAGGGCTGCCCTGCTCCTGCTACTTGCTACCAACACTGCCTGCCCTCCGCTGGGTCATCGCTTGGGTGTTCCCAGCCTGCAAATGCCATCTCCCCCTTCCTCCAGCCCTGCCAGACCCCCTGCCCTGCGCCGAGCCCAGTGTGAATGGTGGGGGACCTGCTCCAACCCTGCCTGGGTACTTCCAGCTCCTAGTGTTGCTGCGAGCGCGGCGCTGCCCCGGTGAAAGCAGCAGCCGTACCTGCACCCACCCCTCTCCATCCTTCCCGGCTCTGCATCGTGCCCGCTGGACCTGGGAGCATCTCTGGCTCTGGGGAGGCAGGGTTCCCGGCAGGCATCTAGGAGCTGAGAACGAGGACCCAAAAATGAAGTAATATAGGGGAAAAAATGAAATGAAGCAATTATCCCTGCTCCGATAGTTTCTAATTAAAGGAACTGTCACCCTTATTAAAAGGCCATTAATTCATTGTCGTAAGTCACCACCAGAGTGCAAATACCAAAAATGTGCCTGGGCCATCGGGAGTGGAGCAGTATCCCCTCCTCCCTACGCTGCAGACTCCAGCACTGTTCGAGAGCTGCTCCTTGAGGCCACGGGGCTGCTCACAGCTTTCTGCAAGCTGTGCCCTGCTCCCCACACCGCTATAAGGGCCATAAGCTCTGCCGCGTGCTCAGCCTGTCCCGGGCAGGGATGAACCCATCCATCTCCACCTGCATCCTCGTGCCTGCGCGCTCTTCCCTGCGCGGTCCAAATGCATTTGTGGTGCAAAGGATGCAGCGATTTCTCAGCAGAGACCAGCTCTCGGCTGCTCTGGGGGAACCAAACCCCCAAAGAGTTGCCAAAATATCCCCAGCTCTGTGGTTAAGGCCAGCATTTCCCCCAGCATCACCTCCCGCGAATAGCCAGCTCCATCTCCGGCAGCCTCTCATTATGCATTCTGCATGGAGGGCCCCACATCAGCTTAATTAACAAGGTAAGAAAGACGGGACCTTTGAGGAAATCTTAATTATATTATCCATCTCACCCTGAGTGGCACCTGATCCATCCCAACACTGTTCTCAAGTTCATTAGCAATGAATCAAGATTGATTAGTCCTGGATGTACAGCGAGGACATGCTGCGGTAGAAGGCTTCTGCTGAGATCGCCCTGAGACCCTGCATGTCCCCAAGCCCCGTCTTGTCCTCTGGCACCAGGCAGCCGGGATAGGGCTCCAGGATAAGGCAGTCGGAGGTTTGCCAGCCACAGGATGCGGCTGTCAGAGCATCCCAGGAGCAGCCGTTTTGCTGTGTCCCCGTCACACCCTGGCGTCTCCCCCAGCTCACACCTCCCCAAGCTGCTGGGATTTATACAGGCACCCATGCAGCCCTACCCGGCTGCTGTGCCCACCACCACCCATGCCCTGCTCTCCTTCTGCAGGGCTTGTGTGGCCCCGACACGTGGCACGTGCCACCAGCGACTGGGATTCCTCCTTTTTTCTTGCCTGCCATCCTGCTGTGATGCATTCAGGTGCCCGCAGGTCTCCAGTGCAAGAAACTTCATAAGGAGCTGCCTGAGAGCACTAAAAAGGCGATGATTCGAGGTGGTTTGTAATCCCCCCTGGACACCTGATGCATCCACCTGTCCCTAGGTGATGGGCACCTTATTAGGTCAAGCGTGTGATCTACTGGGGACTGGTGTTCAGATTCAAACTGGCCACAGTTCAGCAGAGCGCAGGGTAGGCGCTGCCATCCCTCCCTGCTCAGCAAATCGTGGCCTCAAACCCCATGCAGCCAGGGAAATCACAGACTGTGTTCATAGCCGAGCATGAATTTCAATGTTGGGGGAATGGGGATCGTTTCCTGAATCAGAGACGCAATCAGCAGCGTTTCAGAGCTGGAGGTATCTGTATTATCAAGCCAGGCTCAGTAATTACTTGGACAAATTAGGCATGCATTTTCTATGTGCAACTGTGTTGGCGTTTTTTTTTCTTCTTGAAAACCTTGCTAGAATCTGCAAACTGCCTCTACCACTGGGAAGGGAGTGCTGGATTTTTCCTTTATAAGACCAGAAGATGCTGGCCATTATTTCCGATGCCAGCAGTGCATTTTCCTGCTTATTGCAAAAAATTACCATGAGCAGAAAAAGTTGATCAGAGGCAGCAAAGTCACGTGCTCTCCGATAGCTGCCGTTGCCTGCCCCTTCACCCTGGTGCCGCTGCCTGCATCCTCCTGCCTCCTGCATGGGATTGATTTATGCTTGCTGTTTTTTTCTGATTACTTAATTGTTGTCTGGTTTTAATATTACGTGAATCTGCGCCTGATTAATCTGCGTTTCATTGTCTGGCACTGTTTGTTTTAGGGCAATACTTGAAATACCACTGGCAGGAAAGTGTTACACTTATACATATAGATAAGGTGTTTTTCTTGCTCAGCAAAAGCTGAGGAGTGACCAAGTTGTCCCTTGGTCCGGAGAGGAGCCTGAACACCCATCTCCCTCCAGCACTGTGCGGTCCCGGTGCAGCACCCACTGACCCAGGTGCTCGCTCAGGAGCTTGTGGGGAGGGCAATGCTTCCTCGGTGCCACCGTGCAGGTGGATTTTGCTGCGTGCCCAAAGCCACCGAAGGCAACGCCATGCTGGAGGCTGCTCCAGATGCATCTCTGCTGCCTTGGGCAGAGTCTGGTCCTGGGTGCCCCTTGGATGGTGGCACCAGACACTGGTCCAGAGCTGGAGCAGTGGTCCAGAGCCAGCCTGGAAGGATGCTCCATTCTCACCATCACCATCCTCACCGGGACGAAGGTGCAGCCAGCACAGACCCCACTAGGGCAGGATGGCATCCTCCCGCCTGCCCCATGAACATTGTTTCACCGGGCTCCTCCAGCAAAGTCTCAAAAGCCCAGGTGGGTCTCAGAGGGACACCGCAACAGGGCCGTGCTTTGGGCTCCGGCCGAGCGCGCTAGTGGGGTTTCTGCTTTCTTCTGTGTGGATGAGCCAGAGAGAGCTGGAGCACAGCCCAGCATGGGTGGACATGGCGCACGGGGGGGACCCATGGCCACGCACACCCTCGGGAGCACAGCAAGGGGCAGCTGGGCTTTGGGGCAAGACCTGGGGGGGACCCTGCCTTTGCAGGGGGTCAGGGGCAGCTCCAGCACTGCTCCGTGCACCCCAGCTGCATTTCAAGCGAAACCACCACCAAGCTGCTGCATGAGCACAGCCGGGAGCCGGAGCCTGGAGAAGCCATTTCTCCCCCGCGCAGCTCCGAAGCTCTGGAGAGAAGCTCAGCATCTCCCTCTAACGATGTGCCTCACCCACAGCCAGGCACCCAGTAGCCACCGTCTGCTCTCGGGGATGCCACCTGCTCCCCGGCCACCCGGCAGCCTGGTGTGCCCCCGCCACTGCTCCTGCTGCCCCCGGCACCCTCCACCACCCCTTCACTGGCACCCACCGCTGGGGCAGAAACTAAACCCACGGAGGGGAGCAATCATCCCGGCTGTTGCCCACAGGTTGTCTCGCTTGGGTTTTATTTAGCTCTGATCTGTCCAGGATCAAAAGTTTAATAGTTTCCTATGTGGCTGCATCAGGATGCGATGGGGTCACATTCTGCACAGGGCTCTACTCTCCACGTAAGGGGGTAACAAGGAGTACATGTGGATCCTGCACCGGCTGGGATGGGTGCATGGCTCCATTGCGGCTGTTGGTGCAGAGCCCATGCTGAAAGTGCCGCTGCTGCAGAGGAGATGTTTGGGTTTTTTCCTGGTTGTTTTCTTTTCTTTTCTTAAAATTCAATAAATTCTCCCAGGGGTTGTTGCTCGTGAGGTTCTATTGAGGTGAGACAAGCCAATTTTTCTGCATTTTTGAAAAGGTCAGTATGGGCAGAGGGGGAAATTCTGATTTGTGTGTCCTGGGGGGCTGGGGGCTGCACACAACGAAGCCCAGAAGCCAGTTCCCTGCAGATGGAGCCCAGGGGTCACAGCCCCACCTCTGCCCCTGCCACAGCAAAGCTCAAATGGGAATTACCCGCTGGCGGTCTGACCGAGCAGACCGATGTGCGGAGAGGGGAGAGGATACATCCCGCATCCCACATCCCGCATCCCACCCAGGCCCCGCCACATCCTTCTGCAAGTCCTGAGCCAGGCGCTGGCTTGAAACCCCTGTCCAGCCTCAGTCAGCGCTCGGGGGTCTGAGCTCTGGGGGGTTCCTGCCCTCCAAATCCTGGAGGCATATCCCTAGGGCGTTGCATCTCCTCCTGCCCCACCAACACCTCAAGACCACTTGGAGGGCTCTGGGGACAGCTTTTCTTGGGCATTTCTGGGCGAGACAAAAAACCTTTGGGTGAAGTCACAATTTTTGCTAGCTGTGGGCAAACAACATATTTTCAGCTCCTCTTTGATCCTGCCCCCGTGGAAACCTCCCAGCTCCTTCACTGAGGAACAGTGTCACCGCGATGGGACAGGGACGACACCAGGCTGCTGCTGGCCGGCACCAGCCCCAGGCTCCGCTGCTGGCTGCCTTAACCTGCCCGCAGCCCCACGCTCTCCCATCCTGCTTAGTATGGCTCGATAGTGAGGGTAATGCTGCTCTCAGATGAGCTTTGGAGACCTTCGCTTTGCCACGAGCCGTTACCTGCACGGGAGCGGTAGCTACGACCCCAAATCCCCCTCTCCTCCCGCCCCCCCCCAGGCACCCGGCAAGGATTAGCAGCTTCTTAATTCTCATTTCCGCAGCAGTTCTGCGGAGCTGGGAGGGCATTTAAAAACTGGCAAACGCCCAGGCTGAGGCTTGTTCTTGCAGGGCTGTCCGGCGGGACCCCTGTCCCCCATGGAGGTGCTTGTCCTGGGGGCTTTAGGGCTGTAGACATCTCCTGAGCATCCCCGGGAAGGGCTGGAGGGACTAAACCCACGGCGCAAGTTCACATGTGGGAAGAGTCAGAAGAGCAGCAAGTTAAAATAACAGTCTCTTGTTTTATTACCAGCAGAGGAGCAGGCAGGTGGTGGGCAGGCGCCTGGCTGGGGGGGCCACCACGGCCTGCCTCCGCATCCCTGCCAGCTGTGATGCCCTGGGGGCTTTGGGGTGCTGCCATTTCAGGACGCACCCCCCAGCCCCACAGCCCTGCCCTTGTCACCAGTGCGGGAACGTGGGGAGGTGACAGCATCCACCCTGCCCCTAAATCCTCCGTTGTTCCTTACCTGCCTGCATGAGCGGTCTGTGGCTCCGGACAGGAGGGGTTCGGGTGGTGGGGGGGTGTAACAGTAGACATTGCTTCACCTTAGTGATGAGCTGGGTCATCAGGACGGTGCCTGGGTTCAGTGGCACTGTCACCAGCCCCTGGGCAGGAGGTCAGGACAAGCATTTGCAAATGTCCGGAGGAGCAGAGCTCTGCAAAGAGTTGGTTGGGAGCACAGAGGGTGTGGGAGGGAGCACGAATGGGGACCGGGGCCGGGAGGGGGGACATGGCACCCAGGAATCCCCAGCCTCACCCTGGGCAGCACCCGGCACTGCCCAGCAGCATCCCTGGCTGCTCCCACCCAGCCCCTGCAGCGGCTCCCCCGTCTGCCTGCAAACGAGGACGGATGAAGGACGAGCTCCTGGCACAGCTTCCTCCAGGCCCCGGCACCCTACCGGTGTGTCCGCCCTGCCTTTGCTCCCAGATTTTCCATCTCCGATGACTCAGCTCCGTTTTTAACTCACTGAGTGGAGCCGGGCGCTGGTGGCTTGGCCCCGCTTTTAATTTTTTTTTGGCTGGTCGGGTCATCTTATTTGCTACTGATAACATTACCTCCTAGGACGCTGGAAGACAGCCCAGTCTGAAGAGAAAACTAAAGCTCCCTAAATAAGCTCTGAGGTATGGACACGAGCTGCCGGGTGCTGGGATGTCGCCCATGTGCATAATGCTTCACCGTCCTGTGCATGGCTCTGAGCCGTTCCAGGAATAACCGCGCTTGATTTGTCCGCAGTGCTGAGCCCTGCCTGTCGCCGTTTCCTTTCTTCCATCTCTTTCCCTGTGAACTATCAGGCTCAGGTGAGCAAAAGTTCATCTGTCCCAGCGGCCGTTTTGCTAATTTTCCTCCAGCCAAGAGCCACGTCTGCTGGAGGAAACCTCCCATCTCTGCACAGAAATGTGTTCATAAAAAAGAAAGAGAAAGAAGAAGGAGAGAAGCCCCGGAGTGGCTGGGAAGCTGTTTCTTCATATTCCAAGTGTGCAGTTCAGGTCTCGTATCGGCGGTGCACAGCCCATCCCAAAGGTGCTCGGTTCACAGTGTTGGTGCAATCTGCCAAACAGACGGATCAGCTAGGAGACATTTCCAAAAGAAGCTGGAACAAGGGGGGAGAGGAAGGAATAAACAGCCTGTAGGGTGGCACGTTCCAGCTCACCCGCTGCCAGCCCTGGAGAATCCCATCCCTTCCATGCAAAATACCACTCATGGATTATGTGCTGTGCACCGCAGCCCGGCCCCGAGCACCGCAACCTGTGCACCGCAGCCCAGCCCCGTGCACCGCAACCTGTGCTCTGCACCCATCCCAGCCACGGCGTGGGCTGCGTTTGCATCAGTGACATGCAGGTGGGTGCCTCTGGCTCGGGCAGCCACCCAGCCGCTGCTCCTCTTGTCCAGACCGCTGCAAGAAGGGCACAACCTCCCCAGGGTTGGGCTTCATGGCCTCTCTCCCTGCTTGGCCTCCCGCCGGCCCTACCTTGGCTGAGCAGCTGCAGGTTTCGGACCTCCTCGCGCACCTGGAGCTGCAGGACCTGCTGCAGGACCTCCTGCCGCTGCGCCTCATGAGCGATGCCCATGCGCTGCAGCTTCTCCCCGTTCAGCCGCAGCAGCGCCCGACCTGCAAACACGGTGTCGCTCAGCGATGCGGCGGGGACACCATAAAAGGGCAACTCAACGGGAACCTGTGTTCATGTGGGATCAAGGCAGGGGAAGGGGAAGAAATCCTAAAACGCTCTTTCACCACCTGGACCCACAGGGACGGAGGAGCCTCGCAGGTGGCCCCACTTTTGGAGAGCACTGGGTGGCAGCTTGAGGTCCCCAGCCTCGGGACAGGTACTGGCTCCGGCAATCATGTAACCCATCCCTGCAGGCAGGAGCTTTCCATTTCTCCGCTCCACCTCCCGCATAAGGAGATGTTTTTCCGAGCGCACGGTCCCCGTGCAGGCTGGCCGTCCCGGGGGAACAGGGGTACCCATCAAAACACATTAGTGTTGCTGCCACTGTCCCCGGTGAGCCACTCTCCTCCAGTCCGGGGGCTATTAGACGAGGGATTTACAACCAGCTTTTGTCCTTGTTTCCCATCGTACATTTGCTAATGCTGCCTTTGTTTCCCGTGCAAGGGCTGGCTGTGCTTTTGCATTAGGGCTTTGCATCCCTTGCGGGCAGCTCCAGCGCTGCCTTCCCCACTACTTTCTCCTGCCCTGGCAGAGCTCTGCCCGGCCACGCACATGTCGCCGTCAGGCTGGGTCAATGCTCCCACGTAGGGGTCAAAGCCAGAGTCCCCAGGGGGCAAAGGGGAGGGAGCAGGTCCTAGAGGTATGTGTCCTCCAAGGACTTGGCTGGGAGTTGGATTCAGACCTGGAGGAAGACATTTGCAACTTGGACTCCAGCTGAGCAGAGATCTTTCCTCTTCTGCAAAAGTTTTCAGTATTTAAAAAAAACCAAAAACAACAAACTATAAAAATATTCTTATTGTATTAATCTAGGCAAGGAGAAGAGTCTTTCCCATCTTACAAGCCACAATCTCCCCTGGGCAATTTATAATCATTTTAAACAAGCCTGTCCTGGAGCTCACCCCGGTGATGGATGGGTGTCCCCATGCCCAGTGCCGTGGGGTGGCTCTCACCCCAGCTGCATCTCCGTGGGGAGAGGGGACAGAAATCTGTCTTCCGAATCGCGAATCTCCAAACAGCTATCTCTCAGGAGCATGTGCTAATGGCAATTAGTACCGGCGATTAAGTGGGGGTGTCTGCAGTACCTGTAATGGCGTGGTGGGAGAATGCCTCGACGTAGATGAGATAGTTATGTGGGCAGTGCTTCTTCAGCCATTTGCACACATCCTGCTGAGTCCACAGCACCACCGGCTTGGCCAGGCTGCCCAGCGTGGGGCTGGTGTGGTAGATGCCATAGTGGTCGCAGGCACGGCCCTGTGGGGAGTGGGAGGGGAAGGGGTTAGTGGGATTTGGCCCCATGAGGAGGAAAACGCCTTGGCCGGGAGGTCAACTCACAGGGATGGGGGACATGCTAGCTGGTGGCATGGGACTGCGGCAGTGCTGGCAGACTTTGGCTTTGCACCTTCAGGAGTCCCTGGGTTTGCCCCAAAATAGCAGCATCAGAGGAACCGGTGAGGGAGACAGGTGGAATGGGGATGGGAGCTAAGGTGGGGGTCCTGCCCTACATAGACCCCACACCTGGGAGCTCCCTGGCCCTCCTGCTGCAGGCAAGAACCCCGGTCTCCCTCCCCTACGCATCTCCCAGCCCAGGAGAGCAACACACAGGCTCAGGAGACATCCCGGGGGTGCCCAGGGTCCCCCCCTCACCAGGCAGAGAGAGGTGCTTGTTGGCAGCTCTCAGAGGGGATGGAGCCAGCAAGGTTCTGGGGAGCAGTGGGTACCAGTGCAAAGCCATCCCCACCAGAAGTCCGCAGGGAAGCAGCCAACAGCCAGCTGGTGCCCTGGAGCAGGAGGGACTCCCCCTTTCTCTCTTGCTCAGCCTCCTTCATCCCTGAGCTGACCGGCCACAACGAGGTCCTGCAGCCTCGCAGGCATCTAAAGCCACCTCTTCTTGGGGTGCTGCCATGCCTGGAGACACCTGGGATAAACAAGGGTCTCAGTCCTCAGCACCCTGATGTGCTCTGGCCACCCTCCACCTCCCGGAGACCTCTGACGTGCACCCTCGCCCCTTGCCCGGACTGCCCTGACCCGGGGCGCAGGCTGCTCCCTCTGGCACCGGCTGCCCACCCGGCCTCAGTGCCAGGCAGGTGCCTGCCTGGTGGCAGGATGGGGCCAGGACCTGCGGAGCAGAGGGGATGGAGGGGGAGAAGCTGTGCCCACGGGGTGATGGGGCTTATCTGCCGGCATCGCTCCCTCCCTCCAGCTGCCCGCTGGAGCAGCTGGTCTCTCCCCGAGCCACCTGGTAGCTCCATTTCCTCGCTCACGTCACAGAAACTCCAACCTGATGAGGTCGTTGCCGCCTGGATTTACCCCAGTACAGAGCAAGTCGAATGCCTTGAGCTGTAACAGCGCAGGGGGACGAGCCTGCTTCTTCTGGGGGGGATCTTAAGGCTGGCCGTGAAATGGGGCTGGGGGATGCAGAAATCCACTGTTTCCTGGTTTTAGCACCCAGGGGAGACTGGTGAGCTCTCTGCTGCTGGTGATGCCAAGACTTCATCCTCGAGCAGCACCAGCAAACATCACTCCTCCAAAGCAGCTCCCTGTGCCTGAGCCACCGGGACTGTCCCGGGCTGGACCGCAGGTAGGTGGAGATGGGCAAGGGGTCCCCGCTGCCTGCGACAGGAGGGCACCGGGTTGCCAGGGTCCCTGCCAGCACGGTCCTCGCCCATGTCCAGGACATGGCAGGGGCATGGCAGAAGCAGCAGCTTATGTGGGGACATACTGGCATGGGAAAGGTTGACAGCAGTATGCCAATGTCGACCTCCATGTATGAATATTGGCTAATTAAGCATGCCTAATAGAGGAGCGGAGATAATTAGTGTGACAGGGACTCCAGACGTCCTGTGGTTACTGAAACTAATGACACATCCCTGAGAGATGCCAGTGAGGAGACAGTGGACGGCAGCAGGGTCTGGGACGTCTCCCCTGGCCCCGAGCCGGGCATTGCTCACGCCGTGGAGCCCAGCCAGCCTGGCAGGAGCCGATGCCTGTGCCCAGAGGAGCATTTGGGTTGGAAGGGGACCTTGCCTCAAGGAGGGCTCGCCTGTGGCAGCTGGGGACATTCAAGCGAGAGGGAAGGCAGCAAAGTTGGGAGGCTGTAAATTAATAACTAAGGAGTCCATCTCCAAAGCCCACGGAAAATGCGATAGACAATGCGCACAATTTGGTTTCCCAACCAAACCAAACCCCACCTTTGGAGGCCCCCCCGGTAGCTTCCTTCCCCTCCTCCCAGACACATCCTAGGAGCTGCCTGCCCGCAGGAGCAGCCCCAGCCTGTGCCAGCCGCTTGGCTCCTTCACACTCGGCTGAGCGTGCCGCGGGGAGGAGGCGGCGATTCGCTCTGGATTCACTAACGAGCAATGATGAGAAGCGGAGGGGCTGGGGGAAATAATGGCCAGCTTCCCGCGAGCTTCCGGCAGCTATTATCCAACTAACCCTCCGAGGCACGGGGGAAGAGGTGACAAACAACCTGCAATTTCCCTGGGCACGCTCATGTCTGCAAGTGCTTTGCCCATCAGATGCAGCCCCACGCTGTGGACCCATCTCAGCATCCCTAAACCCTGAGCTGCCTGCGTGGGGTGCATCATCCCCTGCAGTGGGTGAAGCCCCCCCCGGCAGATCCCCGATGGAGCCCCTGCGCTCCCTGGGTGGGAACGGGAGGTGTAATGAATCACAGGCTCGTTTTCCAGCCGGTTGAGCTGCGCTGTCTCTCTGATAAACTCTCAGCCATGAATATCGGGTGCTGGTGTTAAGGAGAGCAGGCGGAAGGGCTCAGAGGCTGCTCCTGTGGGGAGGCAGGAGGTGGCTGGGGGGAGCAGGGTGGTGGGAGCCATCCCCTGGGAGCTGCAAGGAGCAGCTCACATCACCTGCCTTCTCTTGGGCATTTTTCCTTGCTTATGGCAAAATGAAAGCCTTTCTCCCCCACAAACGCCTCTGTGAGGCACGTAGAGGCAGATGAGGGAGAGCCATGATGAGCGCAGCTGGCACCCGGAGCGCGGCTGGCATGCCCCTGTGCCGGCAGCGCTGTCCCCATGCCTTTCGCAGATGTGCAAGAGGAAAGGGGCCACCAGGCTGCCTGGAGGGGTGATGGGGACGAGGCACAGTGATGCCAGGACAGGGGGGGCAATCCGAGGCTCCTGTGAGCATCACAGCGTGACGGTGGGACTGTACCTGTCCCTCCTGGGACCCTGCTCCCCTCCGATGCCAAACCAGCCAGGCCCTCAAAATGGAAAAGCACCTCCGTGTTGGAGGCTGGAAGCCAGGCAGTTTGATTGTCCCTGTTTTCTTTCCAGTGGTC
>VZTV01008382.1:1426-14990 GCA_013400875.1 Anhinga rufa
GGTTATTAACTACCCGATTTCTAAAGAAAAAAAAAGTCTTTGATGGATCCATGTCACATAGCCTGTAAAACTTGCAGCCATTCTTCCTCTCGCAATTAAGATTCAAAGTATAGGAGACTGAGACGAGATGTTCTCAGCCACAGGACAAGTATGACAAGCAGATGATGGACCAGATACTAAAACCCTTCAGACAGCAACTACGTACAGGCATAATCTAGTTACGCTTCCGTAAAACAAAGGGAGGTAAAAAGAATCATGGCTGGGAGATTTTTCCCTGCCCTTCATCAAGACCAGAGCATCCTGGACTTCAAAAACCTCCTTCTGAATCCAGACACCTAGTGAAAAAGGTTTTCAAGAAAACGCATTTAGTCCAAAGTGTTCTGACCACCATTAGCACAGACGGTTGCTGCAGTCACCTAGTCTCATGCACTGGAAGCTTCGTCTCTTCACACTTCTTCCTCTTCCTCTTCCTTCAGATTGTGGAGCCTCAAGCATTCATCATCTCTTCACTGTTTCATCCTCTTTTTTTAGAGCCAATATAATAGCTTGTGTTAATTGGCAATGCAACACATTTTACTTAAGATTGTTGAGAAATGGCTTCAGTGTGACTGCAGTCACACACCAGTCACAGCTCAAAAATTTGTAGAAATTAAGTATAAGATGCACCTACTACTCTGTAAATTCATACAGATGAATTGGGGGAAAGACCCAACATATCAAATGTTTTGATGGGGTTCTTTTCCCCCTTTGATTGGGGAAAAACCCAAGAGAAGTCATAAGATAAAACCCTTGAGCAATGCTAAGATCTTTTCAGAGAACCACCAAAGACTATACACAACTCTTCGAAATTGGCTATTAACAATAGCACATAACAAACATTGTCTAAAGCCCAGCAAAACTAGCCAGAGGTTATGAAGAACCAGACATGGAAATTCTTGAGAATCAGATCCTTAAAAAGCTAAAATCCAGCTCAAATCAGTGAGCCTGTGTGCATGCTGCACTTCAAGCATGTGCTTCCATGCATTGGGTTGAAGTCAATCTAGCACTTGACCCGGGCCACACTTCAGGCACCAAAACCCAAACAAACAAGAAAAAAACACCCACCCTACAAACAGTAGATTAAGTTTGTGAAATTAAAACATATTCAAAAACATTTTTATTTGCTACTCAACGACCATTCTCTTGAAATGACAAAAGGCAAGAGACAGGAGAACAATCTTGAAAGTCACTCCTGCACTGCACACACTTCACCACTGGACACCCCTCAGCCCCCAGTGTCCAAAGTATCCTTAGCGCTTTGTGCTGGACCAAGAGCTGGGAGGCTTGGGGGCGATTTAAGAGGTGATCACTCATTATACTCCCTCAAAGTACAGAGCTGTATAGGAGTCACAGTAGGAAAGACAGGATATTTTCATACCCCTTGGGACAAAAGGAGACATCTCCTGTAGCAGCATACGCTATGCCATCGGAATCGCAGTAGCTGCAGCTCTACGTTATTAGTGAGTCATTTCAAAGACTAGAAATAGAAACCTTTTTCTTCTGAGTGCTTGTACTCCATCACCCGATATTATTATGGAACACTAACGGCTGAACACTGCTCACCTCCCAGAGAAAAAATCACCACTCTTTTTTCAAAATTAAACCAATAAATTGTTCCATAGTACACGATAATTTTGTTTCATCAGTGTATGAACTCCATCTATTGCCTTTCAATCAATTGTTCAAAATCCATCTTACAGAAAAAAAGATGAAGCTGAAATGCTTTATCTTCCTAAACAATGTATAGCGAAGAACCCAATGCGTCAACTGTAGGAAGCCACTTTTGCATGTGAACACCTGGGAGCTGTGAGAAGTCAGGGCAATGAAAGATGAAAGGAGGGAGCCAGTAAAAATGACTTACTGAAATAAGTCTCACCAATGCAAGAAGCGCTTTGATTAATGGAGGTAATTGTATTTATAAAGATTTCTGCTGTGTCTCTGAATAAAAGCAGCGTGCCTGTAAAAGCTGAGGAGTATCCCAGAAGGCTTCCTAACCAACATCTTCCCTTCCAGGCACACAACTTACACTGGTCACTGCAACACCGTCTTCAGTGGTTCCATTCAGCCCACTTCACTCCCACCAGTGACAGCAAGGAAGCATGCAGAACACCCAGCGGCGGCTGCGCTTCACCCAGCAAGGAGAACTTCACCACAGATACACAAGAGCTGGCTGCGGAGCAACGAGCTCCATACTGTAGGACCGGTTGTACCTTTTTGTCTTTCCAATCATCGGATCGGAACAACAAAGCAAACCGTGATGCAGAAATCAGCCCAGCTGCTCTGCAGGTCAGAGCACAGATGAATAAATAAGCTCTCTTTAACAGCAGGCTATTAAGATTTTAAGTCGCTGTCACTATTTAAAAAGGCCGAAAAAATGAGAAGAGCCCCTAACACCAGGTTTACTTCAGCTCAAATCATAACACTGATTTCTCTGCTTACAAACCAACTCTTGAATCAATTCATCTTTTAAAAAATTGATAAATACTTATTTCTAGTAGTCATGAACTTTCTGTTCAAGAAATAACTAGAAATAGGAGCTCTGATAAATAGGTACTTCCTGTTTAATATCAAAAGCATCCTGTAAGCTACATTTTTCTGTAAGGCACAATATGCAAAATTCCTTTGCAGCCAATTTTGTAGTTTCCCTCTAGGTAGATTTTAATTGTAAGCCATAACTGATTTATTTTAAGTAATCTGCATGTGTTAAAATCTCACCACTGTCCTACGCTTTTTCCCAGAAAAAAGCCAAGAAGAAACAGCATTAGGTTCTCTCTCCAGAGCTTCCAATAGCAGGTGGAAAAATACCTAGTGGAGCTGTTTCTTATGCAAGTAAAAAAATTACACTGCCATCAATGAAGCTCAAGAACTTGAACAGGACTATAGGCCTACTACTACCTCAAACCTGTGATTTTTATTTTGTGGCTCAGCACAATAGATCTCAACTATGTGTTGAATCATAGTACCATATGTCAAAATAAACCCAAGGGATCACCATGTTACGCTTTTCTTAACGCGCAAAAATGGATTTGGATTCAAAATAGTCGCCTTGATAACCAAGGTTCCAAGGTTTTCAAGACTTCTGAATTTTATAGCAAATGTTGCAAATTAAGTGCCTTTCTTTAAGAAAAAAAAAAGATACATTGCTTGTTTTAAGCAGCTCTCACTCCCTTACTTTCCAAAATGAATTTTCAGAATGAGCTAAAGATGGCGAGTCAAATTTTCTGTTTTACATGTACATGTGCATGTGTATATTTCTTAAATGTATATAGGCACATATTTTTAAAACCTACTTGCTTCTTCTCTCCAAACCACATTGCAAAGCTGGGTAAAACCATAAAGTGAGAGCTTTTGTCAGGAAAAGAGAGTAGGAGAGCATGAAGACTTTTCAAAATAAGTTGAAGTTTCACAAACGACGTGAAAAACATTTTCAAGCCATTAGTTTAATAAGGAAAGACTTCTGCAACCTGAAACAAAACAAATGATGCAAATGTCTCTGAAATGAAACCTATGGGCCCAGCTGAAGGTCAAGGAAATACCACAGGAAGGCAGTCAGTTTCTAGTTTCACTGCAAAGGTTGAAGATGGGATGGAGGAGAGATGTTGGGGGGGTGGGAAGGCAAAAGGTTGTCTCTGGGAGTGGAACGGGTGTTCCGCTGAAAAGCTAAAATGGCATAGCTAGCCAAGGAAGAACACTGAACTCCCAATATCTTATAAAAATTACTGATATTTTTAGACAATTTCTATTTGGAAGAATAAATCCATTCCGGATACCAACAACAGAAAACTGGGCTGAAAGGAGACACAGTTTACGTCCATCAGGAGGGGAAGACACCAAAGGCAGCTTGGCGCCCTGTGTGCTGCTGCACTCCCCGGGCTGGAATTGTACTTCAAGAGCACAGACAGTCCCGCAGACAGACAGTACCACCGTCACCCAACCTCCTGCTCAAAATGCCCAGCACACTGACACTCCAGGTGTGAGGTTTCCCTCTGCAGCGGCCTCACAGCCAACGTTGCTGAGCTGTGCAACAAAAGTGGGAATACATACTGAAAAGCAATGGATAAGAAAAAAAAGGCAACACAATCACATTTACATAATTGGTCTGTATTTTGTACAATCGTAAAACTCTAACACCATTTCTAATAAGATTTAGATATAAGATAAGGAAAAAAAAATCTTAAACAGTCAATGACTAATTGCTGTGCCTCATGACCCATTTAGGAGTCCTACCTTATAATTAAAGTTGCTGCACAGAGTTTAAAAACTTTCTATTCTGTGTAATTAACCAGCCTTGATAAAGTTGTTCTATGGAAACACAAATATTTCCGCTCCAAGCTGACAGATGTCCCACAGATCTACACTATCTTTTCAAATTATTGTCCTAAGGAAGGGATGAAGTTATGAAACTTAAAATATAACTTCGCATAGGTGACTTCATTTGAATATCAGAGTTTATATAATTCAAGATAACCAAACTCTTTCTACTTGGTCAAGCACTCCCAGTGAACGGGACTGAACTACTTTCAGGAGTTAAATCTTCCAAAACTTAAATGCCTTAATAATTTTAGATTACAACAGCAGCAGTCACAGGAGGAGAAGCTTGCATGCTGTTATCCCCAATGCATAGAAATTACTTATTTAAGTCCTCGTCAGAGTCCACATTATCTTGTCATTGTTAAGACACGACAAAATTCAATGTCACATTTAACAACTAGAACAGTCTCTGAATACTAGTTCACAGTCAACAGCAAACAGGGGCTCTTCACATCGTTGCCCCAAATCAATAAGCAACGTTTATTGCCCAAGTTAAAACTTAGCCCATTTAACTGCACATGCTTACGTTTAAATATATAGGATGAAGCACGTATTATCTAGTTACGCATGGGGCACGCAGTCTTCAAATGTTTTGTTTGATATTGTATTTATATGGTCCTCTCATAAGTGGTTCTAACCCCGTAATCATCACAGCGCCCTGTGAAAAAGCAGCAAGTATCGTCAACCCTATTTTACCAAATCATTTAATGACTTGCCCCAGGTCACAGAGGAAATCTGTGGTGATGCAGGGAATGGCTCCTGGGATCTCAGAAATCCCAGCTCAATATTTCGGCCACACTGCCATCCATCCTCAGCTGTCCTTAATACAACTAAATTACCGACAGCAACAAACAGCAGAATCTGACTTTCAGATGAGCTGATTTGTACAATGAGTCAATCCATAACTTTTGTCTCCTTCAGACACTTAGATAGACGGGCTGTATGCCCAGCATGTTATAATAACCCTGAAAAAGCTCTTGGCTCCTACTGCAAACACATTAGCATTAACTTAAATCTGCTGCTTTGTTTACTATATGAGATGATATCTGCTTCTGCTCTGTGCCCAAGTGATACCAATTAAAGAGACCCAAATACAGGGCTTACAGAACAGTTTACAGCACGAGACTAAAGCTACCCACTAATATAAAATTGAGTAAACTTTAGCTGGTATTTATTCCTCCAAAGCATTATGGTCTGACAGTCACCTTCTTCTTTTCCAGTCAGGGACTTGGCATGATTTACATTCAAAACCTTCACAAAAAAAGTGATCTAGAAAGCATTAGAACCTGGGTCCACTCCCATTGCTTCTGAAATGGATTAACGTGACTCCAGATTACAGCGAAGCCACCCTTGATTTAAACTGCTGGAGAGCAAGACAGGAAAAATCATGGAAAATTCTGCTCTTCCAGCTCTTTAAACCCATTACAGAGTCCCCGCGGCCATACAGGTACTACAGTAAATCACCCAGCGGGAGAGGACACCATTCAGCAACAAGAGGCTTTTCTTATTTCTTTAGAGTTACAGATGTAGCAGGCCTAGGAGGGGTCTAATTACACTCAGAACACCCAAGCAGCATTAGTGGTGGTAATTTATTGACCATATCAGTGTGGCTTAATGCGCAGACTGAAAAGACAAGTCAAGGATTGTATCCGGCGCACTGAGTTACCCACAGCTTGCTAGGGTAAGCAGAATGCCAATGAAGTCACCTGGCAAAACCATAAGCAAGATTTATAATAAAACCATACTTTTTGCTTTTATTGGGTTTTGGTGAAGTAAGAGGACAGTAAGATATGGGGTTTTTTATTTATTTCTTATTAAATGCTTAGAAACAAGTTCAGGAATCATTACCAAGACACCCTGCTGGAATCCCGAGTCACTAATTACCCAGATGGACAGACAGGGAGCTGATCCAAAAACCTATCCAGGTCAACAGAGCGCTTTTTATCAGTCCCAGCGGCCTGCAGATCAAGCCCTAGAATGCCAGCACTGAACTGACTTGTACTGGCTTATCCTTTAAACTCTAGTGATAATTACCCTCAGGTGCCAACCCTTACATGGCTCTGCCCTTTTGGAAGCACATAGATGTGGAAATAAGAATGATACACAAAGCAAAAAACACAGTAGCATAGAACATCAACTGGCAAAAGAGCTTGTTAAAGTGCATTTTCTTGCTTTTCTGTACTAACCAACTCTTTTGCCTTGTGCTACCAAAAAAAAAAAAGGGGGATGTTTCTGAGCAAGAAGTGCAACAGACGCATGAACACATTTTCCAGCAGCTACTACACGCTACTTTGCTTCCAGTAACACCGCCACAAAGATCAAGCCCATTTTGCCCCCAAAAAAAAAAAAACCATATGAGAAGCAAACAGCAACAGGAGTATTTTACAGACACAACCCCACGTAAAGTCACTCATGGGAGTTTAAGCGTGTTGTTAGAATGTGTTTTCCCTCTTCAACGCTCTACCACAAAGAAAAATAGACTAAAATGCATCAGCTGGCTAGTTAAATAACCAAGACTAAATTAGGAAAGATTAATTTACTATCCCTATTAACTCCTTCCCCCCCTCCCGTATGAAAAGATAGGAAACTAGAAGCAAGAGCAAAAGGTTAAAACAATCTGTATTTCAAACGGCTGACCCACCCCAGGGCCTTATTCAACGCTCCATCCTCGGCTTCTGCACAGTCAGAATCTGCGCACTGCTGCCAGAGCAGCCCTAAGCCTGGAAATCGGCTGGTGAGGCACCTCGCCCGAACAGCCTCTGCGTTCAGCTGTTTAATATCACAAACACTAACTCGTGCTGCTTGATTATATCGTGGGGGAAATTAAACAGGAAGCAAGGGACTTCACACGCTTGTCTACTGTACAGGATCCTTGAGGAGAAAGAAAGGAAAGGAAGAAAACCTCACGAACTGAGGGCATTTTGCTTCCCTTGAGCCCTCGTTCGTTTCAACAGAAGAATCAGAAACCCTGACAGATTCAATCAGAAACCCTGAAGAATCAGAAACCCCCTCCCATCACGCTGAGCAGAAAAATCTTGCGGACAGCTCTTCACAGAGGATGCAGGAATTATCGATGAGACTCACTCTGCATCTTCCCAACCATCACAACGATCACTCTCACCCAAGGACTGCAGAAACGCAGAGTTTGGCACCGCTGAGGCAAGCCCCCTTCCATCCAGTCCTTCCAGAAGCGCAGCAAGAGCACCTGCGTCCCCCATCCCCAGACCGCTCCGGGATGTCACAGAAAAACCTCTCGGCATCTAGCGATTCAGACGGGGGTTACAACCCCTCGCCCCGTCTGCCTGATGTATTCCCTGGCCAGAAGGCAGGCTTCCTGCTTGTGCTTTGGGGAAAAAAGACAAAACAAAAAAAGAAAAGATCCAATTTTCCCTGCCTGGTATTTATTTCAATGGTTTCGGACACGGTACCGAGCTCTGGGGTTGACATCGACAAACACCAGTGGGGAAAAAAAAAAAAATTAAGAAACAACCACACACACACACACGCAGCCACCAAAAAGCCGCCCCTCACAGCTGCTCTAGGTGGAAAGGGACCGCGGGTAACTTACTCGGAGGCGTAATCCCTCGCTCAGCGCCNCTGCCGCGACCGGGCTCCCCACCCGCGCCGCGGCACCAGTGGAGGCGGCCCCCACTGCCGACCCCCCGCAACCCGCCCACCCCCATTTTACCCCTGCTGGGTGAGACGAACACGCGTGGGGCTCCTCCACGGGGGGGGGTGGATTGGGCACCCCCGGGCCCCTGCCGCCCTTTGCCAAGCCCAGCTCTGGGGGTGCTGGCTCTCACGGGGTGGAGGAGAGGGGGGAACCACAGCGAAAACCGCGTCCAGCAGATTATAAAGAACACGGACCCACAGAGCTGCTCTTTATCCCCCCACTCCCCTCTTCCCCCCATCAACCGGGAAGGGGGGGTACGGCCTTGACTTCAGAAAACACCATTTGAGAGGGGGGCTGGAGCTGGGAAACTGAGAAAAGCAGCTGCCTCAAGACAGTTTTGGTGAGCCAGCTAGGAGGCCAGCTGACAAACAATGCCAGTTTTGTTCAAAAAGCCATCCAGGTCTGCTTTGCTGTCTTTACTTTCCCCGCTGTCACTACAGCTCTGCTAAAATAATGATGCTTGAGGTGCAAAGCTAGAGTAAGAAAGGAAGCCTAAGCCAGTACGGCAAGTGGCATCCGAAAGCAAACCCCTGGGAAAGGAACGCCATGGGATAGGGCTGGCAGAACGCGACCAGCGCATCACCACCACCAGCCCTGGAACACAATCCAGAGGCCCCTGCTTCAACAGCTCCACATCACGTTTCATCCACACCATCATTCAGATCAAGGTCACTTGATACATCTCTCATAAAGTGGCTTTTTATTTGTTCCCCTCCATGCCTTGCTGCCTGTTACTTTGGTTCCATCCCCCCAACAAACATTAAGGAACAAATTCGATACAGGCAAGCAGAAGCTAATTTTATCACAAGGATTTAGGTCAACTTCAGTTCAACACCTAACCAGGTCTCGCTTAAGTAAACAGCTGGGTTTCCTACCCGGTTTCACCGATGGCCACATTCTCATAACCACACATACAGCAATCAACAGGCTTTGTCAAATATATTTGCTACTCTATTTGATCCTTCATATTACAAGCATTGACGCAAGTGTCCTTTCTGAGCACAAAATAAATCGGTAGAACATCGCTGCAGTGGAGGACAGAGCCGGCCAGGGAGGTCATGGTTGCTGCGAAACAGAAGGAAATATTCTAGGTCAGCAGCACAGGATTTGTTATCTAAAGGGGTTTCAGAAAATACCATCATTTATGATGTGGTTCAAATTTGACAGGTAACACTTCTCATTCTTCTTCTAATACATCATCACTTCAGGATAGAATGGACAAGGTGACAAAGTTTGGTGCTCTTATAATTTTAGGGCTTCCTCAGTGCAGGAATAGGATCTAACAGCGAAGGGTACCAGGTATTTTCCCTAGCTGTGCACTTTTCTAGCTAAGAAAATAAGCTCTGTATGAAGCGTACAAAACCTTGTCATGCAAGCGCGTGGATCTTGAAGCCTCAATTCTTTCAGCCACATAAGGTTTGATAATTTTAGTAAGAAAATATTAACCCACACATCAAGAAGTAACAGAAGATAGGCTTTGATGGGCTGTTAAAATCAGAAGATCAGAGCAAGGGTTAAAGAGAACAGCAACTAGGAAGACATGGAAAAATAGAAAGAAACTATTCTGTGATGCTGGATACATTAGCTCTGGTCAGTGCTATCTGGAACTAATTCTGAGACAGCTTTAACAGTTCTCAATACTCCTCCCATTAAAACTGTAAATGAAGTTTAAAAAGATTCCAACATTATTTTTTTTTTTAAACAGACCTCTTTCTGTACCTCCCCCCACCCCCGGACCCCCAAATTGTGTTATGCTTCCACGCCACTGACATAAAATGACTGAAGCGACCTACAACTTCATCCTGATACCAACGCAAGCGGCAGCATTCTTTGTGCAGCCTGATGAGGCAGGGTGTTTTGAATCCTGCGGCACAAAGCACGCACCAAATAGAATACGAAGGAAGCCAAGAATAAAGAAAGCTAGGAAATTGCTGCATTGAAATATGTGGCATGAAACATTCATTTGTTTTTCTCTGTTCCTCTTTCTCTCATTTTCCAGATACATCTAAGCCGTTTCATTCATAGCAAATGAAAATCGATAATGCTTTTAGCTCTGAGTACATAAAGAGTTCAGCACAACGCTTGCACCCCTTTCAAATCTAACCCCTACTGGAATTGAACAGGACTGAATCCCAAGCGTAAAGGAAATGCTGGAGCAGGTCCAGCATAGCCATATAGGGTTTTTATAGGTAAACACATACACATACATTGGGGCTCTGAAGAGGATGGGGAAAGCAACAATATTATAACACTTCTAAGTGGACTGCATTGGGTGTCAAAGCAGCTTGGGTAGGAGATTCTTCTCTCCTGTTGCGAGGGCGGGGAGCAAGCCATTTCACTAATTGAAGCTGTTCTTCCACGCTTCATTTTCTGACATTTGAGTACTCCAGTCTCCCTCAGTCACAGTTCCCTTGCCACGGGCAGAAGGGAACATGCCATTGAGCTCAAGCCAGAGGCTGTGCTTTTAAGGCTGATAACTTGTGACTCAGCTCAGTAACAAAACAACCAAACAAACCAAGAGGTTACTACCCAAACATGCATTTCAAGGAGGACACTCATATCCACCAAACTTTAGGATATCTCTTCCATCATGGGGTTAAAGGCTTTCTTACATTACAACATAACTAATAAAAACAAGTGGCCAAAACAACCTGTCACCAACCGGCAGGAGGAGGAGCAGTTTTCTCCTGCTAGGTTTCACCATAAAATAAAGAGTTGTTGTCTGCATAGTAACAGACTACTAAAGCAAAGCAAAATACTTCTCTCCAGTGCTAATCCCTTCAGAAATAAGCTAACAAAGGCCAACTCTGAGAAGAGCCCTTCATGTGCTATCCTAAAGCACTGAACAAGGGACAATTTTCACCTTCCCGGCAGAGCAAGCCACAGTCTGCAAGAAGCAGTTGCCAAATGCACATTAGCCCATGCCTCTGTAACAGCTTTGAATTACTGTAGATCAGAGCCTTGGGTATTTCAAAGGCAAGTTTGTTGCTTTGAGGTTTTTTTTAAGTTCCATTCTTCATGACAGTTACTTCATACTTCAAGATAACAGCAATGGCAAGCCCGGAGATCTCCCTCAAAAGGAACGGCTGCTAAAGGGATCGATCAGAAGTCTTATATGAGAAGCAGATCCATATTCTTCCCGGGGGAGTCTCCATCTGTAGAGAGATCAAGGTGACATCTACCCAACCATTTACCCCACTCCAAAAAATATCTGCTTCCTGGTGCCAGTTCTGTCCCTACCTTACCTATCCATCACTAACCCCAAACAAAATGCCACAGAGTCACTTTTGTCAGGTAATGGGAAAAGCAAAGAAAAAGCATGGCACTTATGTCCCTGACTTCCTCTTCCAAAAGCTGGTGGGTTTGAAGGGAGGAGAATCAGGAAACATAACACGGCCGAATTCACAAGTGAAGAATGCTAGGTGCTCACTTTTCGGTTGAAAAGGTAACTTGAAAGATTTGTTCTATACTCTTCCCATTTTTCTTCGCTGTTGTTTGCCTTCCCTTTCCTCCCCTCAAAGCCTTACTGGTAAGGGACTTACTTCATTTGCAGTGTAGGCAAAAGGAAGCTCTCTGCTATTTGTTAATTTCCAGCATTATGTCTTTCTAATTAAATTTCTGTGCATCTCTGTTTAGTGTTTGGGACGGAATTGAAGGAGGTGGTACCTACAGTTCAGCCACCCCCCTGAGCCAACCTGAAGGTTTTCCAAAGCTCACGACAGGAACATGCAGCTTTCGAACCAGCCTGACGATTCCCCAGAGGGCCAGAACCGCAGCAGGCAGCTTCCATCAACGTGCCCAGAGATGACTACGTTGTAATCCTTACAAACACACAGATCCACACAGACCGGATCTATTCTATGATACCCAGTAAAACTTAGATTCTTAATTTATTTTTTTCCCCTCCCAAGAAAACCTATGGTCTGTTATCACACCAATTCATCCTACAGGCTGCGGAAATCAGAGCTACAGCGCTCTCTCTCCAAGACAACAGAATTAGCTATAAAGTACAAAGTTTGGGAAAGAAAAAAAAAAAAAATCACATTTCTGCTAATTGAGTATAAGTTTTCCTCAGGCTTTCACCTACCCCAAAGGGCTGCTTACTATTTTGGGGGGATTAAACTCGCTGCAGAAGCCTTTGGAGTCTGCCAAGTGCTACTTGCCCTTGCAGATAGACCTCAGCCAGACTGCCAGAAATTATTGAGAATATTTTTTCCACTGCACCTAAGAGGTAGTTGAGAAAAAGAGTTTTGAGGAAAATTAACAGATCCTAAAGCAAAAGAGTAAGAGGCTGGCAGGAGGTGATGTGAGCAGGGGGGTGGATTTTAGAGTGTCTTCCATTTCCATTTGAAAAAGAGCTCTCAGTATTGAGATACACCCCCCTCAGCCTACAGAGTCATCTGTACTTTTAAACACAAGCTTCTTGTTAAACAACAACAATTAAAAAAAAAGCAAGCCTCCTCAGCACATTATATATTTTAATGGAACTGTCCTTGATGTGCGATATGAAGGCAAATTCGTTTCCTGTCTGCCTGACTCAGTCTAATGGACTTTCAAGCTGCAGTTTTTCCACTCCCCTTAATGACTTGTTGCAATGGAGATGAGTGCTCTGCGTACAGCAATGCCATCTTCTGGCACAGTTCCTGTGAGAAAGGGAGCTTGCTGAATACCACTAAAAGAAAGCTCCTGCTTTGGGAAAACAGAAACTCAAGACTCCACAATAAATCTCGGATTTTTCCCCTCTCCGTTGCACGTACTGTTGGGCTCTAATTGTTCAAGGGACTGAAATGAAGCGGTGAGAACTCAGTGCGCTGTAGGAACAAACTCACTCAAGCGCATCTTAAAGGCACACCAAGTACTTCACCAAGAGCGAAGATTTACACAGACTCGAAGGTAAAGCACAGTGGCTGAAGACATGGATGTGTTCGAAGCTCATCAATGCAGGAACCTGGCAGGAAGGGCAAGCAGTCAAACGGAGCCAACTGTGCTTATCCCTGGGAAAATGTTTTCTCTATCAGCAAACATTTCACACATCTGATTTATTTTACTTTTGTATCCCCAGCCAGAAAAGCTATATTAAGCAACAACAAAGATTGAAAACACATGCTATTTACATTAAGGAAATAAACAAGGGCTAGCAATTCATAGCTTCCGCACAATTCCAACTTCCTCCTGAATCATCTCTATTTGTCATTTGGAAGTATAGTAGGATGGGCTTAAGATAAAGATTTCCCACTAGATCCAATACCTATGCTTTTTTGTTTCCCCAGAACTTGCAAGGTTCATGCTACAGTATGCATTGAGAGTACAGATTTCAAAGACTGAACAATAAAGTCAGATCTTAAGTAGTTCTACTCCGAAATAATACTTGAGGAAAAACAACATTGTGCGGTTCTTGTTTACTGGGTCATCCAATACTGAAAGGCCGCCCTGGGAATCAGATGTGCTGCAGATTCTAACCTTGCAATCTCGGCCAAAACAACCCATGCTCTGCTACTTCTCAGATACCACTACCACCAGTAAGATGACCAGCTGGCAAAT
>VZTV01008398.1:0-35381 GCA_013400875.1 Anhinga rufa
CGCGTCACCGTGCTTCCCCTGCCCCGGCCGGCCCCCTCGGCCACGCTGGAAGCTCGCGGCGGATCGATTGCAATTTAGTGATGGGCCAGATGTCAGAGCACAGAAACACGCTTTCGGATCCCAGGGACTTGCTGCGACAGCGAGTGTGCTAAAAGACATTTGCTTGGCAATCAAAGGCATTAATAGTGGTTTTTGTTGACCACCTGTTCGGGGGGAGGTTTTTAATTACCTTTTTGGTTGCTGGCCAGCGTGATAATGCTGGTACATGTTTCTTTTCCTCTGTTTGGTTCCCCCAGCTTGAACACAAAGCGAGCATTAAATTGCCTTTTCAGAAGTGTTGCAGCCTTGGAAGGGGTGGCATGCTTTTGCCGTATCTTTGTTGTATCTCGCAACCTGGGGTGCCAGGAAGTTGAATTTCAAGGGAAACGGCTCAGAAAGGCTTCAGGAGGACTTGGCAGCCTTGGTGCCGCCGCTGGCGTTATTCGGGAAGCCTGCGTGCTAGGGGGTGGCTTGGGACTTGCCGCTGGTAGGGACTGGAAGAAGAAAGGGCTGCTGGTGCCCGGTGCAACTTTTGGGCGCCGTCTTCTAACCTAAAAGCTTGGAAATGCGGATTTTGACACCTGAAGCGTGCTTGTTCCAGCGTGGATCCTCAACCTTGAGGTTCCTGTGAAGAGACCTCCGTCCCTGAGCTCCCGGAGAGGCCTTGGGGGAAGCCGCCGCTTTCGGTGCGAGGCAGCCAACAGCCGAGGGGTGAAACGCGCACCGGTGAGAGGGTTTGTAGGCATGTGTTGGCAGCGGCGGAGGGTTGCGGAGTTCTGGACGTGCTCTGGGAGCTCCGGCAGCGCTCGCCTTAGGGAGGGTGGCGAGGCACGGGAACGGGGCGCCCAGGGAAGTTGTGGGTGCCCCGTCCCTGGAAGCGTTCAGGGCCGGGTTGGACAGGGCTTTGAGCAACCTGGTCCGGTGGAAGGCGTCCTAGCTGGAACCAGGTGGTCTTTAAGGTGCCTTCCACCCCAAACCATTCCACGAGTCCGACTCCTTCCTTCCCAGCTCAGCCTGAGCCAGGCTCCGAGTGCTCCGGCCGGGCGGTTAGCTAGGCAGTGGTTTCAGCTGCGTCTTGACTTACGCCCTCTTTGGTAATTCCCTCCCCCCTCAAGTAAATAACCTCTACCCCAGGTATGCCCGATGCCCCAAAGCAAGCCCGCACGAGGCGCGAGGGGGGCAGCACCATGTCCCCAGCAGAGGTGACCCACCAGGGTGGCTTTGGTGCCGGCCACCTCGGCCGCCGCTGCCCTGCGCGTCCCAGCGCTCTGCTGGGAGCCCAGCTGGGCGGAGGTGCTGGTTTGCCCGCCCGCTGCAGCCCTGCTCCTGCTCTTTCCAGGGTTCGTGACTGGGTCTGACTGGGTTGGTGCTTGTGCAGTGGGGCGCACGAGCGGATTCACTGCTGATGAGCCATGGGGGGAATGCAGCCACTTCCCGGGAGACCTGTAAATAAAGGGGCCGCAGCCCCTCGGGGCAGGGTGCCTCCTTACACCTGGCCTTCTCGGCAATTTTTTTGTGACCCCGCAAAAAGGATTGTGTCCCTCTGAAAAGCTGGTTCTAGGTTTAAACGTGCTGCCGTCTTGTGCCATGCAGTATTCCCTGTACAGAAGAGCGGCTGCATCAGCGCACGTCACTTTGGACTCTCTCCTGTTAATTTACGTCTTGGTTTATGCTTAACAGGGGGTGTTTAAAGAGGGGGGATTACCCTGCGGTTTTAGCTCCTCTGCCCTCCTGTTTGGATGCCTACAACAACAGGCAAAAGCATCACTAGAAGAAATATATGGGGACGGGTAGATGCGTAAGGCTGCGCTAGGCATTTTACTGCTGAGGTCAGGAACTCATTTCCAAATCTTAGTGTTGCACCTAAAACTGCGGAGGGTGGGAATTGACTCTTTGCCAGCTACTTACTTAAACTTAAGGGATCTCTGCATCCAAATCACTTATCTGGAGTGCTGGCAGGCTAATAAATTCAAGGGACTGTTCTAAACATTGTCCATCTCAAATGTAATCCTATTAAAACGATGGAGAATTTTCAGGGGAAAGAATTCCCTCGTCCTCCTGTCCCCGGCACACAAGAGGGAACACGAAAGGCAGCCTGCGGTGTCCTCTGCACGTCACTGAGGCCGGCCTTTGTGGGGCTGTGGAATTCCCGGCCACTGGGACTTGGCTGCTGCAGCAGGGGTTGGAGAGGCGAAAGTCTGGAGGGCTGCTTTACAGTTTCGGATTTTTTTTTTCCCTTTTTTTTTGGTGTGTAAATGAGGGATTTTTGTCCTTGCTCTGCATTTGAATCCGGCTAGCTCACCTCGACCAGGGCGGGAGGCTGCTGCTCTCCCCTGGGATTTGTACCTGGAATGCAAGGAATGCCCAGCCTACCCAGACCTGCTCTACCCCGCGGCTCCGGATGCGATGCGGAGGAGTTGTGCACTCAAGGCGAGCAGGCGGCTGCTGAGCCCCCAGCAAATGCCCTTCTTTTGTTTGCCTGTTTGCTTTTCTTCTGATCCCTAGAGGCGGCTTGATTTTGGAATAGGTGCTGGCAGTCCCCATTTGGGGCGCAGCTCGGCTCTTTGGTTTGGGTCGGGGACAGCGGGCTCTCCCGGTGGGGGTGCTGCCGGTGAAACCCTCACGACATCAAAGCGTAGCCTCCTTGCTTTTTTAGAGAAGACGGTTTCTCCAGTTTGCCTTTTGAAAATCTTCAAATGCAGGCACGACCTGAATTTACAACAAGGAGAAAGAAAACGAGAGGAAAAATATCTCTGAAAGCTGTTAAGGTGTCTTTGACAGCAGTAAACTAGAGAAAATAAGCACAAGTCCTTCTCTCTCCCCTTTGCTTTTGTAGGTCACGTCAGGGGAAGCCTGAGCAAATCGGAGAGCTTCAAAACCAGCCTCCAGCCCAACCGCTTCCACCAGCTAACCAAAAAAATCTCCCACCGCGCAACCCACAAACCTCAGGCTCTCCTTGGCAGGCTGGTGCGAAAGCCATCTTTGGATAACCTGCCACAAAGAGGACGTGAAGTTCCCTTGATCTGGGAAAGGAAATTTATTTTCGTTGGCAGGCGCTTGTACGCGGTGCAGGGCTCTGCTCACGGTGCCCGTACGCTGGGGGCTGCAAGGTGCGATTCTGCTCCCCTGCTTTTCCTTCTGTGCAGCGGAGCCCGCAGAAAGCGTGTCCGCCTCGCTTTGCAGCTCGCCTGTGCTCCGTTGCGCCCGCGAGCTTGGGTTACCTTGAATGCAGTTGGTTTATGGCGCGCCGTCCTGGGTGAAGCGGGAGAAGCAATGGTCGCATAACTCAGCAGGGCTTGCCCTTGGAGTGATTTAGTTGGGCTGGATGACGGCCGAGGAGCCGCGTTGATTTGGAGCTCCCGGCGGAGCTGAATTGGGAGAGCGCCGCAGCACCTGCAGGACGCTCGCCTGAATAGAGCCGCTGAGAAAAGCGTTTCGGTCGTTGGCACCGCTCCTAATGCGTTTTGTATGTGTCTGTACCGCAGGGAGAAATGTGTGGTGGTGGCTGAAATATTAGCTACGCGGGTTTTCAGAAGATGAGGAAAAGGCACTTTGCTGCAATAACCGTTGTGGACAGGCTATTGTGATAACGCCGTGGCGTTTTTATATTGAGATGTGGCTCAATATATTTTCTCCTCGCCGTGTACGTTTTTAAAAACAGCCAGGCAGATACACCTGATGAATGGTGCTCTGAAGGCTGCTTTCAGGTGTCCAGTAATTTCGCCTTGAAATGTGTCTTTGCTCGAATCGCTGCTTCAGTCCAATCTGCTCGGGCCTAGCTGGTGATACCTATCGGCGGTTCTAGCAGCTGCCCCGCGTATTAACCATGAGATGGCGTTGGCCATCGGCAGACGGAGGAAAAAATGACCCTCTCCGAATTGCTTTCAGGTGACATGTTCATCGAGGTGAACTTGTGGGAGCAGATTTGGTCTGGTCGCGGCCTTGCGACGTACGTTGCGGTCTGCTGGAAGCAGCTCTTGATGACCGTCCGCTCGTAGCGCCCTATTTGTGTTAGGAAACGCCCTCTGCGTGCGATAACTTTGCAGGAAGGCTTTCTAATTATCCTCCGTAAGGACGCAAATCCCGTGGCTTTTTCTCAAAGCCATTTTAAATATACCCTCCCCCCCCCCCCAAAATCCTTTGAGTGTGGGGGGGCCTGTGTGAAAGGCGGGGGGTCGTGCGGGCCTCGAGGCGGGTGATGCGCGGTGTGGAGAAAGCCCAAGGTGAAAATAAGGGGACGGGTTCGGTATCTCAAGGTTCCTGTCTCGTTTGCTCAGCTTTCGGCCTCTTTTGTCCTTACAAAGCAAAATGGAGTTAGTGCCTAATCACCGAAGTTGCAGAGTAAGTACTTGTGTCCAGGGTGATAGTTGTCAGTGCCAAGAAATGGAATCGAGGAAAATGAAACCCAAACCTGATTAGTGACCTACTTACAGGATGCAGAAGGTGCTGGGGTTCTAGCTTAAGCGAATTTTAATACCCTGTTTAACTGTTTTTCCTTGATTAATAACAATACGTAAGTGAAGTAGCAGTCAAGATTTGGAAAACGCGGAAGCAACTTCAAAACATGGCATTTATTTTACCTTGGGAGAACTTAATTAGCCGTCAACAGCACAACACATGAATGGTGACTTTTGAATGAAATTATGAAATCTCTGCTCCTGAGGCATTTTTCTCCCTCCTTCCAAGGCAGAGGGAAACACAACAGATTTGTTTAGATAGAAGCGAAGTAATTTTCGGAAAATGTTTTTGCCTGCGCGCTTTTCTTGTATTAATTACAGGAGCGTAGAACCCTTCGGCTCTCATCCGTAAGCGAGCGACTAACGCGACGAGGACGTCAAGTCGGGTTGGGAGCGCGCTTCCAAGCGAAACCGAGATCGTGGGCTTGTGGTTCTCCGTTTAACGGGCTAATTTCTTAAGCGATTGAACTTCGATTGTTCAGCTGGATACCGCGGTCATTTACTTACTTTACAAAGGCAATAAATAAAACGGAGCTGGCAAATCACTGGGGCGGCCCTGATGCGGGGCTGCTCGCTTTTGCTGACACGTGATGGAAGGGTGGCGCGGTTATCAGGAAAATTGATGCACTGCTTGAGCGCCGTGAAGAGGGCTGAGGACGCGGTGGCGAAGCGGAGGAGAGCAAGGCGGTTTGAGGTATTAAAATATCTTAATGTTTTGATGGGTTTGCAGCGATGTGAGTTGGTGAGACAGTGTGCCAGTATAAACAGCTTTGCTGGAGCGTTCATGTTAATTATAACTTGCCTGTTTTACCCAAGGTTGGCTCACGATAGAGTTGAGTGTATTATCCAAATCAAGCCTCTAAACGTGGCTTTCCAAGACCAGCTTGTTGCCTTTAGATCTGATGACATTCTTTAAGAGTTGATTTTTTTTCCCTAGAAGCCTTCTCTTAATAACCTTAAAAAGAAAGGGGGGGTGTGTGTGTGTGCAAACAAGACCCCAAGAAACCCCCCCACTGTTAAAATGGGGATAGCCGCGTCTCCTCGGGCAACCTGATCTACGCCTGCCTTGACAGTCAAACCTCCAGTCGCAGCTGAATTTGTGGCGAGGATATTCCCGGGAGCCTTGAATAGGGAAGAGAGGCAGATGAGTGCAGGTACAGAAGACACCTACAGGGAGGACTGTGAAGCTCCTGGAGTGCTCCCTTAAGCTTGGGCTTCATAAAGAGCGAAGGTGACTTGGTGCTCCGTTGTGGCTTCTGTTAAAGTTCAGGAATATGCCTTGAGGTGAGTCATATTGGTCGGGCACCACGAGACTTTCTCCGCGTGGCGTTCTCTGATTGTATTGTAGGAAGCGTCTCCTGTCGTGGTGATGTCTGGAGGTTTTGCTTGGCAGGCGTCCTACCTCATCCTCTTGCAGCGGTGCGTATGTTTTGCAAAACACCCCTAGTTGCTCTAATCGCTCTCAAAACGTCGTTCTGCCAGGTCGTGAGCGACCTGCAGGGACGGCTGGCGAGACGAGAGCGCCATTGCCAGTGCTTCGCAAGCGGGGAACGCTTCCGCTGTTCCTCAGCGATGGCATTCGGTCCACGGCACCCACGCAACGCGGCGAACGAAGTCAGCGCCACCGACGGCGCTGATAAAAGCAAATCGTTTCCTGTAAATGTCACCAAACCATCTTGACGGGTTGAAGCCGTAGCTGGGTTTTCACACCAGACTGGCATTACCTTGGTGATGGTCACTGATGGGAACCGGTGGCTCTGCGGGTAACCGGAGTTTCGTGGTAACTCTCATTCTTAAAGCTCTGGCTTCTTAAATCATTTGACTATACCTAAACCTACGATTTCGGAAGCGGGTGAGGGGGCCAGGGAGAGGAGGAACCCCAAGAATTCCGATCCTAGGGAAAAATCTCGAGAAATGTTTGCCCAAATCTTGAAGGAAATATTGTTCATAGCGGAGTAGAGGTGAAAGTGGTGCCGAAAGCCTTTGGCGGGTCTGAAATTGTCTTCGTCGCAACAGAGTTGCAAGATAAAGTGTCAACGTACTTAAAAAAAGTAAATAAATGTGACATGCAGAGCTTCCCCCGGGCACCCGTGGCCCCTCAGCAGCTTGAGTGGCTTCGGCGGGATCTACTAAAAGGCAGAGTTGCTAATTTGCTGCTTTAATACCTATGCCGGTGGTTCTGAATCCGTAAAGAAGCGATTGCATCTTGGGGAGGAGGCGTAAAAATGTATTTTTAAACGGCCGCAGAAGCCTAACATACGTGTATCGGTGCTCCCTGTGACGTACTCCAGGAGATCGTGAGAGCATGGAATTGGAGGTCCCGAATATAAGTTTGGGGGTGTGTTTTGGGGGCTTTTTTTGGGGATTTTTTCAAAACAAGAAGCAAGCCCTTCAATTATGAGCTCAAGGATGTTGTAAAAGCTGGTATTTGCCGCCCAGTGAAGGTCTAGCTTAAGGCAGAGGCTTCATTTTGCATCACAGCCGGCCCTCGGCGGCGCCGCTGTTTGCTGGCAGCGGGGGGGCTCGCGGCGAGCGCGCGGTGCCCCCCTCCTGCTGACAAGCATTGCATTCGGGGGGGTTTTTCCTTTTTTCCCCCATTAAAATCTGCTTTGAGTCGAAAGCAAGAAGGCCTCTCTCTCGCTGCTGCGGCAGCAGTGCCGCCGGTCGGGTCGAGGCTGACGGGGGAGCTGCGGTGCGAAGCGGCTCCTGGCAGGCTGGGTTTCGCCTGGCCGTAGCTGTCGCCTGCGGGCCGAGGTTTCGGAGCGAGCACCGGGGGTCCCAAGCTCCGTTTGTGGCAAGGCTTGGCTGGTAACGGTGCCTCTCGCGCCGCCCGTGCTGCCTTGGGGTTCACCTGGGTGCCCCGACGCCTCGGTAAACTCCCGCCCTCGGTGCCGTGGCCGAAGCCCTCCCGGGCGTCCGTGGGGACAGGCGTTTGCTACACCCGCTCGGGAGCAAGAAATACAGGATCGTTCTGGCAAGACCTGTGACACCGGGTGGGTTTTCTCAGTCCAGACGTCACCTTCGGCTTCCCTGTCGCAAGGTGCCGCGGCCCTTCCGATTGAGACGCCAAGGCGACGCGGAGGGGAGCGGCCGAGCGCTCCCCGCGTATCTGTGGCAACCTGTGGCCAGCAACTTGGGCTTTGGCAGGTGCAACGAAATTGTTAGCTGTATCCTGACGCTGCTTCTGGGGCTCAGGAATGTGTTTTTGTAGCAGATGGAGCTATTAGTTAGCTGTGCTATCTTGAAGAATTGCTTTCCCAGGTAATCAGCTCTGCTCATTTAGGATGTCGTTCCCCCACCTCGATATGTCAGCCGAGGAAGCAGGAATGATTAATCGCTGCGGCTTGGACACTGCACAAGAATAACTGCGTGGAGGGACTCGTTCTGCGGAGCGCCAATGCCACAGGGAGTTTAAAGTGCTCTGATGCAAAGCAAACAAGATGGAAAAGATGACCGTGATGCTTCCTGACGGCTGCGTGTCAGCCCGGAGAGTTTCTGTGGCAACCTGAAGATTTGCAATTCATGGGAAGCCTGGAGCGAGACAAAACTTTTAAGCCCCGGCTGCTGTCGCTGCTGCGGAAGGGCTACCACCAACACCTGGCAGCCTCCTTCCGCCGCTCGCTTTTCATGCTTGGCAGGATAAATCATAGCAGAGTATCACGCACGGTAAACCCTGCCTAAAATAACGTACGCCTTCCACATTTCCAATGAATTTGTACTAAAGGAAGGCTAAAGGCTTATGAAAGGTACATTAAAAATTAGCTTTTGATCCTAGCTGCAGACGTCTTATCTGAGAGGCTGCTTTCTGGTGGACAGAGGGACAAAAATACCGCAAAGGAAGCACGTTTTTGTTCCTCCTGGGTTAGCGGCTGAAAAGGAGATTTTGTTTTCTCGGTGACTGCCGTTCTTAAAGTGCCAAGGAGGAAGGTTAATCTTCCCCCCCCCCGCCCGCCATCCCTGCTCTGGCAGATCTCAGGCTTACGCCTTCTGGCGACTGCCTCCATTTTCATTTCACCTCTCTGAAAGTAATTTGGAATGTTTTGCAAGACTTAGCGTTGCGGTGTACCGTATAAACGTAAGGTGCAAAGCAGGGCAGCCGGGGACCTGCGATACGGAAGGGCATCGGCTTGAGCTCTGAAGTATGACCGGGTAGGTAAAACTGCTTAGGCGGCCTCGTCTGAGGATGAACGCGGAGGATTTTCGGCCTCGTCGCGTCTCGTGACGGCTTGCCGTCCCCTTCGGGCCGAGCGGTTCTTGGCGATGGGCTCTTTAGGACTTGCGGCCACGGGTGGGGACTCTCCGGGGCTTGGTTATCCGGCACGGAAGGAGGAAGCCGGAGGGACCTGTGGTGCCCCGGGGCTCCGGGCACAGGAAGAGAGCCACCAAGGGTTTGTTTTCTGCTGGAGCGAGCTGGAACAGCTCCAGGTAGGTGGAAACCACTCCGCCGGAGCTGGAGTAGCTGGGAATGGAAAGCTCGGTTTTGCAAAGCTGCCGCCGCGGAATGCAGACCGAGGCAGTTCAGTAGCAGGACAGCTTTTTTCAGTCGCTAGCGCTAATCTTAATTTCGATTGGGTTGCGCGGCAAGTAGTGAACTTGGAATGTAAAAACGATAGCAGCACTAAACCTTACGTCGTGAGCTTTACGGTAGATGAAGAGCCTGGTGTAAAACCTAAAGGGACGTATTGCAGAAGCTCGCCGGTGGCGGTTTGTACAACCGAAAGAGCCCGCGCCGGCTTGGTGACGAGGCGCCGTATTGCTCCGAACACTTCCATGGCGCTATTGCTTGGGGTGCAAACTGCGCCGAGGCGTCGCCGCGCAGCGGGTGCCGCCCGACTGTGTAAGAAGAGTCACTGCGGTGCTGGAACAAGCCTCCCAGGAGTATGCCTCGGGGTCCCTGCGGGGTCGCCTGCGCCTGTGGTGCCGCCTGAGCCGACCCTGCGTGTGCGTGCCTCTCGCCGCTGCCGGCGGGGCAACAGGCGGGTTCCCTTGGCACAGCGCATGCGCCTTGGCAGCCGCCGCAGCCTCCGCGCCTCATCCGAGGCGAGCGTGAGGCCGTGCGTGTTTTCGGACGCCTGACGTGCCGCGTTGCTCTGTACGTACATAACCGGACCGAGCAAGGGCTTGCACGCGTCGTGGTGAAGGCGCGGCGCTGCCCCGGGCGGCTTGTCTTCCAGAGCGGGCGCCGGCCTCGTCGGTCGCGTGGCGACGACGTTCACCTTTGAGCGTGTTTGTGAACTTGTCTTCTCCTTACCGGACTCGCGTCTGCGTCGGGGAACGTTTTTGTTTATTTTCAGAGCAGCTAATGCCTGCAGCGAAATTGTGAAGTTAATTGCCTGCACGCACGCTGCAAGGAAGGCGAAGCGTTCTGAGAAGATAGCTGTAGATAGGGAGGCTGAGAGAATGACCTCGGGGCATCTGCCTATGAGCAGGCATGTAAAAATATTAATTTTTGAACTTTTGACTTCAAATGGTATGTGGGAAAAAAAGAATTCAAGTGGGTTTTTTTCTATCAGATTTCATCTTTTTGAGTCACAAGACCTTTTTGTGGTTGGCAGGGCTCCTGTAACATCTTTCTTTTTAAATGATCTCTGAAGTCGTCGAGTACATTGGTACGAAAGCGCTTGATGGAAAGCTGTACAGTCTGCTCAGGCGGTAGCGTGGAACGAGGGCTTTTTTTTGGTGGAAGCCGAGTTGGCTTTTTGAAGCTCTCCTCTTAACGTTTAAGAGGAGGTTTGGTGTGCGAGGGCTCGCAGGGGTGGAGGCGTAGCTGCCGCTTCGCTCGCCCTCGCCAGCCAGCGTGCGTGCACGTCCTGACGCCGAAGGGCACCGCGGGGTCTCCACGTGCGGGTATGACTTGGGGCAGCAGGCTTGATTCTTGAAACGGGAAAGCCTTGCCTAAAGTACAAAAAAACAAGTAGAGGGACGCGGGCCTTGTTGTTGAGCACGTTTCCATGTCAATGGAATAACCTGTCTGCGCCCCCATCTGCTGTCAGCGTGACGGGCGAGTTTCTTGGCTACTCGTTCCCTCGCTGTGACTGAGTAGGAGCATCCTGACACGCGGAATCGCACCAGACTGCAGCTGAGTCAGGAATGATTGAACCAGTTAGATTATCACTTCCTACGCGCGCTCTCGGAAATTGTCCCCAGAATCCAAATGAAGGGAACTTCCACTGGCGGGGGAAGAGCTCTCATAACTTGGAAGCAAGCAGATAAATAATAATAAACAAGAAAAAAAAAGAATGGCTGACCCTTCTTTCTAAGTGTCAGCTAACCGGGAACCCATGCAGCCCCCGTGCCCCTGGAGGGGACCGTGCCAGCCCTCTGTGGGCTGCAGAGCTTGCATTTTCTGGGCGCTGAGGGTGACCTTGAGACCACGCGTTTCTGGCTGCGACCCCGGCGTCATCTCGAAGCAGGTAGTGGGACGCCGCTCTGACATCAGCCTGCCCGCAAGCAAGCGGCGGCGTTGGTCGGCATGAACCGTTTCGGCATAAATAACGCGGAGCGAAGAAGCAGGACGGTAAGGGAAGCAGGAGGCAGATTTCGCAGATCGCTTCTGTGGAATTCGCGCCTTTCGGTCCTGAGGTTCCTTCCCCGGGAAATAGTAATGTGCGCTGAAGGATTGTTAGTTTTCATAGTCTCGAGTCAGGTTTTGACCCTAATGAGGCAAATGGACAAGGAAAAAAGAGCAGCAGGGACGCGTCACCTGAAAAATCCCATGTTTTGAAATGGGTAATGCTCTGCGGAAACACAGCCGTCTTTCGGGTAGGACTCTGTAAACAAAACAGATTGCATCAATTATCTCTGTCTTTGCAGCAGCCACTGCAATTAGTGCGCACCTGACGTGCAAAACGCCTTTCCCAGGTGGAGTCGGAGCGAAGCGCGGGGCGCCCCGGGCCTCGCGCTGGCGCTGGCTGCGCTGGGGAAGGGCGCCGGCGGCGGGCGTGCCTCGCCTCCCGGCGCAGCAAGGGGCGAGCGCGGCTCTGCGACGCCCGGGAGCCGCGCGTTACCCCTCGGTTGCCCGTTCAGGGCGCGCGGGGGGAAGGCAAGGTGGCGTTTCGGCGTCCGGCGACTCGCAGGCTCGCCTCGGCGACGGAGCTCCCCTCCTCGCTGCGTTTCTGTGGCGGTTCCCCGGCTCTCGTGGGTGAAGGTGGGCACGTGGCGAAACGATTCGCTAAGTCTGGGGCTTAATGAGGTGCCATGTTGGGAACAGAGCTGTGCTCGGCGAGTGGAGTTCGTGGTGAAGCGCACCTTTAATGTGAAGTGACACTTGTCAAAATAAATGAGCGAGATTTTTATTGCATGTTCACTCGCGTGTAAAATTTGCTAGTCTGCAGTGGCTCTTAATCATTGACGTGAATTAGCCAGGTTCTCCCGTAGTTTAATTACTAGTATGTCATGTTTGAATTCTCCCTTGATGAACTAATGGTTAGATTATATGCACAGTTTCGTTACGGGCAAAATAAAAGCACACGAGGCGAGCGTGGCTGGTGTGAAGCGCTTGAGGTACCGAAGACGGGAGCGGAAGGCTGGCGGGAGCTCTGGCTCCCCAGGCCCGGCCCTGCCAACCGTCCGTGTCGGGGCCGGGGCACGGATCGGGGCCGGGGCACGGATCAGCCCCAGCGCACGGGTCGGCCCCAGCGCGGGCACGCTTTACCCTTCTCCGGGAACCGCGTGCTGGAACGACGAAAGGGGAGAGGGAGCTGGCGCTGCCGCGGCCAGCGTTCCTTCGGGTCACCCCCGTTCTCCCATAACGTCCATCGCGGGCTTTGGGCTCTTCTTCCTCTCGACACCGTGCTGCTTCATGCTGTTGTTGGACGGCGTTCGTTGCGTGGTCGCCGCCGGCTTCGTAGCGAGGTTGGATTCCTTTGACAGGCAACAGCAGGAAGGCTTTGTGCTGTTGCATTCCACTTTGTTCCTGGGGGATTAATGAGGGAACGGGCAGAGGGTCGACCAAAGATGCACACTTTGGAAAGGATTTTTTCCTTTCTGTGCTGCTGCTTACAGCTTTTCAGTAAGCGAGGGCGCTTCCAAGCCGTGTCGTTCTGTGGAGACGTCGCATGCTAATTGTTTGACTCGGTGCTCAGAAGGTGCCTGAGCTACAGTATTTAAACAGGGTGGCAGGTGGAGTAATAGATAACATTAAACTGAAATTCGCTGCGAGAGACGTACTCCTACAGATTGTCTGAAATGGGCTTTCCTCAGCCTTGCAGCTGAATAAAGGAAAGCTGGAAGCGCAGCCCGAGCAAGGCTGGGAGGCAGCTGCTCACTCAGCCTTCTGGTGGCAGGAATTGTACCTCCCTTGTCTTGACCTCTCGCTCACAATGAAATTCTTAATTACTGAGGAACCCGGTAACTGAGTCATACCGCATGTTGTCAAGGAGACGCGTAAAGCCTGGTGAACTCGCAGCAATCGCATTGGAGGAACTGGCACGCTTCCTCCTAGTCGTAGAAGCTCTGCGAGGCAGTCGAGTTCTCCAGATGTTAGGTACAGCTGTTGCCGCTAAGGCGTACATTTCAGAATTGCGTACCTGAATGCAAAAAAGCAAACCCGTCCTGCCGTCCCTTAGCCGGGCTCCCGGGAAACTCTCCGTTTACCCCGGTCGCACAGTGTTCGAAGTAGCCGCGCTCGAAAACGACTAGGTAAGACGAGACAAGATGGGCAGAGGTCGTAACTGGAGAGCAAGTAACATTTAAGAAGTGAGAAGTTGAGGATGCTTTCCATATGGAATAATGTATAATCAGCCTTTTCAGTCCAAGAACTGCTTTTTTGGGGGCGGGGGCGAGCGGATCGTCTGCAAATCACTGGCAGTTCTGCCGAATAGGAGGTCTTGTAAGCACAGAGGCAACTAGGCTCAGCCTCCAGCGTGAATTTACCCCTTTCACCTCCTCCCTTATGTTGCTTGTTCACCTGCAGCGGAGAGGCTAAAGGAAAACTAAGAATCGGGGGCGTATGAACGCTCCGGGACCGCTTCCCGCTCTCACAAGGATGAGCAGAGGCCCGCGGCCACGACGGGGATGTTGCGTTGAGCGCGTGCTTGTGGGAGCGGGGAGCACCGTGAAGAAGCGGGGGTCCCCACCTCTGCAGAGGTGGGGCACCGAGGGAGCGCAGGGACTTGCAGTCCTCCTAAGAACACGTATTTAATTCTGGGTTTCCTTGCCTGAACGGATCGAAATGATTTCCATAACGTTGCCTTCGGAAATTCCAGCGCTTGAGCAGTTCTTACTGCTCTGAAGCCAAGGAGCCCGTGATGTGCAGGCGGTCGATGGCTAGCAGCCCCTGGTCCCTGCTAACCTGGCAGTGGGGTCCTGCCGTCCTGACTCGGCTAGCAGTAGAGCGTGGGTTTCTTCCCTGGAAAATCGAAATGAAGGGCGGTAACTCCAGGGCCTTCCGCTTCACACGAAGCCGTTAGAAGTAACGCAGCTCCGAGGATGGAGCGGGTATTGCCCGTGTCCCCGAGCCCTTACAAGGAACCAGCTCCGAGGATGGAGCGGGTATTGCCCGCGTCCCCGAGCCCTTACAAGGAACGCAGCTCCGAGGATGGAGCGGGTATTGCCCATGTCTCCGAGCCCTTACAAGGAACGCAGCTCCGAGGATGGAGCGGGTATTGCCCGTGTCCCCGAGCCCTTACAAGGAACGCAGCTCCGAGGATGGAGCGGGTATTGCCCGTGTCCCCGAGCGAGGGACGGTCAAGCCACTTAAAGTTTGGCCCTTCCGCTGTGGTTTGCTTTGACTCCATGGGAGACGCCTTCCTAGGCGTGTACCTGCCGCCTGACTCGGGGCTGGGAAGGATCCAGATGCGTGCCCATCCGTGTGTCTGCTGAAATTAGAGGTGACAAATTATTGATAATGAGCGCTGCTTTTTGTTTTACCATTGCAAAAAGCGAATTTATAAAAGCCAATTTATTTTTATCTTTGGCCTCGGGAACTCCAAAGCAGTTGTACTTATTCTTAATTGCTTGTTTTATGGGTGAAAATTAAGCTGTAATGTAAATGGCGGTGCGAGGAGGCTGGGATAGAACCGGGGCCGTGTTGGAACAGCACGGAGAAAAACTGGCGCTGAGGATTGCCTAATACTTCACAAATTCCAATTTTTATTAAGTTTAACAATGCAACCCTTTCCAACCGTTCTATAACTAAATATAGTAATGAAATTTTATTTGAAGTCAGGAACATTATCCAGATATGACTTGATGTGCGTAAGATACTGCACATCAACGGAGTGGTACAGATTGTGTTAAATGGGCCTGAAATAATCTTCAGGAAAGAAAATCGTTTTCTATTCTTCTTGACACAAAGTGTTTGTCACAGATACGCATTCTTATCCACGTCTTGTTAGTGAAATCATTATACTTTGCGTTACAACTTTTATGCAAATACGCCAGTTTTCCTTGATCAGGTTTACATGAATAAGCTGTAATTATAGGCTGGGGTGATATTAATGTGCAACAATTAAGTATGTAATTACTACGTGTAATTACAGCTTGAAAAGTGTGTGGTAGCAGCCCGCGTGCCACGCCGACGCGGCTCTTGCGGTTCTCGCCCCCGGGCCGGCGATGCAGCTCGCGGTGCCGCGGCGCGCGCGGAGCTGGGCAGAAGCTCTGCGCCCGCGCGGAGCCGGCGAGGAGAAGCTTCACGCTTGGAGGCGTGGGGGGTCCGCGGGAGCTCGTGCCGAGCCCTCCTCTACCGCTCGCAAGCCTGCTGTGACGCGGAGCTTCGCAGAAGAGAATGACTTCGGGCTACTTCTTCAACCGCGTCTCTGGGACGCGCAAAGCGCCTGTTTTACCTGGCTCCGAGGACAGCCGGGGGTCGGTTGCTTACGGAGAGCGGGCGCTGCGAGCTGTTTTCCTTTTAGCGCGTTTTCACTCTGATGCGGCGAGGATGATCTTGCTTTAGCTCTTTCCCATTGAAGTGTAGGCCAGGCAACAAGAACGCCTAGGGGGTACATCCTGAAGAGGGCTGCCGCGAAGCAAACAAAACGGTACGGCTTCTGGCGCTGGAAGCGTGCCAGCGAGGGACTTGCGGAACCTCCTCGACTTAGGTTTTCCCTCTCTGAAGGAAGCCGCTGAGGAAGGGTGCGCACCTAGCAGAGGGGCGAGGAACCTGCCGCCTGCGTGGCAGTGGCAGTGGGGGCTGCGGTGTCCCAAACCCGGGAAGGAGGAAGATCCGAGGCCAGGGGAGCGTGCTTGCAGCATCCTGGNTGTGGCAGTGGCAGTGGGGGCGCGGGCTAATGCCTGCGGTGTCCCAAACCCAGGAAGGAGGAATATCCGAGGCCACGGGAGCGTGCTTGCAGCATCCTGGTGTGCAGCCGCACCGGGGCGAGCAGAGGACCCGCGCAGCGCTCTGCAGCGCTCTGCAGCGAAGGCGGGTGTCCCCCAGGCAGGCACAGTCAAACTGACCTCCGGGATTTGTTCGGTGTAACGAGAGCGGGAGGGAGAAGCATGCCAGCGGCTGCCATCCCAAAAGCATTAACGAGCTGCACCCTCGGCTTCGGTGCCCGGAGCTGCACGCGTGGGTGCGTATTCAGCCCTCTTCTTGCTAGGGGCGAGCGAAAACGTCCCCTGCATGATTCGGTGGGTGCTGGAGGCACCGTCCGCGTAGCCTTGGCGAACGCAGCACCTTCGCTTCGGGGTTAACCTCAGTTCGCTGTGCATCGGGATGATTTCCAAATGGTCCTACTCGCGTTCCTCCTCTCGCCCGCTGAAACGCGTGTAGCCGTTGAAGTGTTAGATTTAAGGAAGCCGTTTTCCAGGCAGCTTATTCGATCTGCTTTCATTTCTGTTCATCTCTTCGCGCATGTGGCTCATAACGTTGAAGCAACGGGAGTTTTTCCTCTGCGTGACACGCTTTGCTGCGTTTTCAGTTGGCACTGGCAGAAAGGTTGATCAAAAAGAAAACCCAACCAACCCCCAAAGCAAAAGCTGGAAAGGAGGAGCGCCGACCTCGAGGTACCTGCCAAAACTCGCCTCTTGGCGAAGGGTCAGAGGAGCTTTTCTTAGGGATGAGGTATGGAGACGTTTTCGGACGCCGAGGACATCCGAGCCTTGCTCTGGGAGCGTTGCGAAGGGTTCGTTACCCTTTGTCAGAGTCCCTGCGGTGGGAGAAGGGTTTCGGTGTCACCAGTCACGGAAACGTGCTTTTAGAGGCAGCTGCCGGGTAATGAAAAGATGTGTTGGCAAAGGCGTGTGTTTGAAAGCCTTGCCTCTTTTCACAGTATCCTTCTTCAAGAGCTCCCGCAAGCGCAGTTCCTTCCTTTGTGGCTCCGAGTGGGTTTTTCTGCGGGCTGATAAGGCAGCGAGACCTCCTCCGGTGGCTCCTCTCAGGGTGGGGGAGCGCAGCCTCTCCTTGCTGCCTTCATCCCCATCTGCATCCCACAGCTTGAGTCCTACTGGGGCTCCTACTGCAAGAGCACAGCTCGCTATCTGTAGCTTGGAGAATGAGTTATTGTGCCGGTAAGAATTGTTTGAAGAATTAAAATTGACCCATTTCCTTCAGGCACGGAGAAGTTAATACTCCAGAGCGTTACCATCGTAGGAGTGATTTGAGAAGTATTATTCGTCAAATCCCTGTGCTAATATGTATGTAGGCATAAATAAAAAGGCCTCAAAGGTTGTTTCAGCATTCATGAACCTTCTCTCCTCTTCTTCAGGGGCTTAGCTGGCTGCCAAAGCTTGGGCAAGGCTTTAGCTGGGGAGTTGTCTGCTTCTGAGTTTGTGGAACCGGAGGAGCAGAAAAAGGGCCGCCGCAAAACCCGTCACCCTCGTGACTCTCCTTGCTTACCGCGCCCTTCTCTCGCTCAAAGCTGTCCCGCCTTAACGTGGAGAAGCTGTACGTAGCCGGAGCTCCTCTTGCGACAGCGGCGCGGGTGCCCGCTGGCTCCGGCCCAAGCCCCGAGTGGAGGGACGCCCGCGCCGCCTCACCGAGAGGGTCGCTCAGCCGCACGGCGTAGAGCTCCCGCCGGCGGGCGCTGAGCGAGAGACAGCGTCGGGTTCTGCGCTCCTCCTTCCTTCCGAGCCGCGGCTCGTTGGCGTTTAACGCTGCGGAGTCAAGGCGTGGAATGAACTCCTCTTTCTGCGGGTTTCGGTATCTAGGTTGCTGCGGTTGTACCAGTTGCTCCATTTTCCCCGTTTTCCTTAGGTAAGTGAATGTGTTCAGGCGCGTAATTTGAATGACGATGGTCTGCGCCGGACGGCTGCCGAGCGCGGAGGCTAGGAATCGTAAGCCCGTTGTCAGCCAGGAGCTGCTTCGTTAGCCAGTCTAGGACGGACGGACGGCACGAGCGAGCCTGGTGGGGTGGGCAGCAGCCGTTGCTCTCGCCTGCAAAGCGCAGAGAGCCTCAGGTGGCCTGCTGCCGTGTTAAAAAGCCATGGGAAAATGCTCCAACAGCTTTCCCGAGTATTTCTGGGGTTGCCCCACTTGGTGAGGAAAGGAGGGCTCAAAGGCTTCCTCTCCCAGCCCGCCAGTGAAAACCCGTACAGCCTTTCCCCCTTAGTGAGTTTTGTTTCGATTTTTCGTAGTATATTTGGGAGCGTTACTCGTCAAAGAGTAATTTTTGAATACAGCTCGATGCCTTGGCTGGGAGTGTTCTCCCGGTTCGTGTTGAAAGGGAGCATGAGGTAGGAGGCAGGAAGGATGGGGGGTTTTTGTGTTTTGTTTTTTTTTTTTTTTAATAATGCTCAATCTAGAATTAAGTTCGGTGGAGTGCCTGGAGAAAAAAGATCTCTCTGATCAGATTCTCTGAATACTTTTTGTCTTATCTAATAAGCAAGAAAAGCTAGTAGAGGGAATTAGATGCTGGGAGGGGAATTTTAATAGCACCAGATATGCAAAGGGGAAAGTATCTCAAGTGAATAAAGCGCGCAGGCTGGCAAACGGCGGATCGTTTCCGTGTTTGAAGATTGCAACTCTTTGTGGCACAGACACGAAACCTGGCCTTCCCAGCAAAGCTGGGAGAGAGTAATGGGCTCCCTCGAGCCTTGGGGGCCGTGAGGATCTGTAGTCCCTGGCGTTGGCATGAGAGCCTCCCAAGCAGTCCCCAAACCTCTCGGAGGCAGCCTCGCTTCCGAGGGTACGCCCTGCGCCTGTGTAAATGAATTTGTTTTGCGACTCTGCTTCCGAGCACCCGAGTCCTTCAATTACAGAGCCCCCGTGGTAAAGGAAAGCCCTTGAGCTCAACGCGTGTGCTGCGTGACATGCTCCCCTAACCTCGGCTGGTCACTGGAGACAGCGCCACGTTTTCACGGCGTTTTCACGCGTTTTACGCTGCAGGAAGACGTAGGCGCCGCGCACGTAGACGTGCCACGCGCTCCCGGCGTCCCTTTGTCTCAGGGTCCAGTTCAATAACACCGGGTTTGGTTGCGGGGACCGTCCCAGGTCAGCTGCTCGGTGGCCCTGTAACCAATTCCAGGTAAAGCGGAAAGCTTTGTTCGTTTTTTTAAAAAAGAAAATGTTCAAAGCTTGGCTTTACGGCGGTGAACCGCGGCTCATGGTCGAAGCTGGGCAGGCTGGTGCCGGCGGGCAGCAGACGTTCCTCGGGACAGCGACGCCTCTTCAGCTCGGGTGCCGAGGAGCTTCTCGACACCCACCGTGCCTTTCTCAGCCGTGACGTCCCCGAGAAGCGGGGCCGGTGAGCCTCAGCGGCCGGCAGCGGGGGCTCCTGCCTGGTCCCTTCCAACCTAAACACGGAGAGGTCTGTGAAGGAGACAGGAGGGCCGAAGGGGAACGGCAGCGAGCCGAGTTCCCCTTCCAGGGAGGACCCGTTCGGTCACAAGTCCCCGTGCTGGGCGTTAGAATCCCGTTTCGAGCAGTGACGCCCTCGCCGTCGCATTCAAGCGCCGAGATGGACGCTTCGATCTACATTCCTGATATGGAGTGTTTTTTCATGTAGCTGCTAATTATCGAACGTAACCAGCTTATTCATAATTTCTTTTCTCCTCCTGCTTGATAGCCGTAATCCTGTATTTGCGCGGCTGTCATTCCCATGGTAACAGACTCGCGCCTGGAGCAGGAGATTATTAAATACAGAGCAGTGCATTAAAATAATGTTAAGGTTCTGACTTGGAGACTTTCGCATGGGGGCAAACCTCAAAAAAAAGAGAGAGCGCTTTTACAAAAAGCAATTTACTTTGCCGGCGATGTTCTCTATTCCCACAGCTATTACCGAAGAGATGTGTTTGAGCAGCAGCCCGCTCCCTCGCAGCCCGTCTTCTGCTGCTCCTGCTCTGCAGAGAAACCCTCGGCTTGTGTTTCTGTCGTCAGTCTGTTGCCATGGAGACCTTGTCACAGATGTATCGTGACCTCACGAGGGGATGGCAAGGGAGGAAAATGGGGGCTGAAAGATGATCTTAAAAGTGATTATCAAAAGAAGGAAAACAACCCCGAGCCCTAGTAGACGTACCGCGACAGAGCAGAGACAGAGGAGACGGGGCCGCAGCGTGCTTATCCGACGGCCGCTGCGTGCGCGGCCCCGCTCGCTTTGCCTCCTCATCTCGCTTTGCAGAAAGAGGACTGCGGCGCCCTGGTGAAGCTCGAGCTCCGTTGCTTGCCCCGTTGGCTTCGCCGCAGGGTCGGGCGCCCGAGACGGCAGCAGTGCAGCCCAAGGGGGAACGGCTCGTTTCCTTCGACTGGTGATGCGGCTAGCAGGACCGGGAAGCTTGGGCGGTCCCGCTCCTCTTCACGGCGTCCAGCGTTTGTCTTTTGAGCGCCTGGGGCCTCCCTTCTGCCGCGCGTCGTACCTGGGGCGGGACGAAGCGGTGCCCCCGCGGTTCTGCTGCGGCACCGTTGCCCTGTGGACGGCGCGTTCACAGCGATCTGGAACAACACGTTTCAGGCTGATGCTTTTCTATGCGTTTAAGAAATCAGACTTTCATTAACGAAAGCTGGAGCTAATATTTGGGAGAGGATTAGGCGAGGATTAATACAGGATAGGTGCCGAGAGGTTTGATTAGCTGTCACACAGATATCAGCTGAATATTGTGTCGCGGCAATGTGATGAAATAGCCCATTCTTGGGTACCCGGGATGTCGATCGATCGGCGGGTGTTGCATCTTGCCGTGCTTTTTGCTCGTTTGCGCCGATGACCAGACTGATGCAACGAATTTCCCCCGTGAGCGCTGCTGCTCGTTCCCTTGGCTCGGAGCACGTGACGAGTGCTGCGCCCTAAGGTACGATGCGGGCTGCATCACGACTGCTCGGTGCCAGGACGGGCCTTTCTCGCCCTTCAGAGAAGAAAAAGGTGGGGTTTGGAGGTTTGGTTTTGGTGAACGGCTTGCCTGGGGGTCTGCGAGGGCTTTCCGTGAAGGCATCTCCCAAATGCTTTCCTCTTGCGGCCGGCAAGACGGCGGCAGCTGCCGGGCCGCGTCGCCTTCTCTGGGCACGTTCCCGCAGCAAGCGCGTCCGCTGGTGTCAGGAGCACGGAAAGGGTCTTACAAGTTTGAGGGACGTTTTCCTGATCCTTTCCAGGGCTGTCAGTTAAGACGTGGTGCGGGGAATTTGGTATTTGTCAGATAAGCCTGGCTAGCAGCGCGAAGAGCAGGCCTCCGAAGGGGAGGTCTGGGAGGCTGGGGAGAACCCAGCACCGCTGCGAGCGACCCGTGCGAGCGGAACTCGGAGCGAGCGCTTGTATTACGCTGCCTTTGAGCTCAACAGTTTCCTAAACACCGAGCCCGTAGCAAGCCAAGGCGATAAAACTAGAGGAACACACACGGAGGGTTACTGCCGCTGAAACGTTACCTCCGTTTGCAGGCTTAAAGCGGTGGAGCCACGTAGAAAAAGTGCAATCGTCTGCCTATTTCATGTGGGTTTTAATGCAACCCTTTCTCGTCCGGACGAGAGCTTTGCGCAGCTTGAACTTGGACGGGTGCCAGCGGCCGTAGCCGTGTCGCGACGGATGCGCACGGCTTGGGCGTTGCGGGCGGCCGCAGACCTCTTCCGCAGGCTCTCCGCGGGGACCCTGCTGCCTTGCCCCTCGCGGTGGCCCGTGGGGGAAGCGGAGGGCAGGCGGGCGAGAGCGGCGCAGCGGGCCTTGACCGATCTGTAGAGCGTGCACTCCAGCATTCCCGTCCCCTCTTAGGCAGCTTTCCTGGCCTCTTGCTTCTGAAGAGCTTAAGCGTCGTTTTCCGTCATTGGTAATACTAGAAGAGATGAGTAAGTACAGCTTTCCGCGATCCATAAACCGTAAAGTCCTGCCTGCAACTTCAACCTTTGCCGCTTTATTTGCTTTGTTACGGCTTTTCACGTGCGTTCGGTTTCAACAAACAAGAGTTTTCCCTCTGGAGATAGGCTTAAAAAGGAGGCCGTAAGGAAAAGTATTGTTATCGGAGCGTCTCGTCTCATGCTTAGCCGTAAGAAATACGTGACTTCAAAAGAAAAATAGCAGTAGGTCTGCCAGGCTTTTTTCTCCTCTTCCTTTGTTCCCTTTGCAACGTGTGCTGTCTAAGTTTGTTTTAGACTCCAGCCTGCAGTGCCTTTACAAGACGGCTCTGTAAAACGATAGTGCCGTAACGCTTTCTACAAGGGATCTGGGTGTTTCTTCCCGCGGCGGCCGAAGAGGGCCCGGCGGTTTGAAAGCTTGCTGCCCTTACTGCGGGGGCGCGCGCCGGCTTCGAGGGTCCTTCGCAGGTGCACGGCAGGCGAGGGAAATGAGAAAGTTGGCAGAAAAGCATCCTTTGAAAGTAGGGCATCCTCGCCGCCGTTGCGTAACTGCAGCGATGTTCCCTCTCCCCCCCCGGCCGGCCCTCTGCCTCCTGGGGAATTAGTGACCGAGTTCACTGCGGTTCTATATTTGGCTGATAGATTGAAAAATGCGTTCGCTATCAATGACTTCCTTTAATATGAAAGGAAGTAGATTTCGGGGGAGGGGAGCGCTGGCATCACAAGGAGCCTTTGTCTTTACTCCTCTAGTCGCTTCGCTCCTACCCTGTGCCTGCTTGAACCCGCTGTGCCCTTCGGAAGGATCGGGATTCCAGGCTGTGAGCGTGCCTCCGATTTCCACCTCCGGGGAGGCAGCCGGAGAGCGCGGGGCTGCAGTTACATAAACCACGGAGCTGCGTTCCTCTTTGTGCTCTGCCCGTTTGCGGTCTTGTCTCGAGCTTTTCCACTTGGAGCTGGAGCGGGGGGCGGGAAAGAAATCTGAACTGGGAAGCAGTGATTTTTACTTCTAGCTTGGCTCCCTTCCTGCCTTGTGTCCAAAAACGTGACGGCGCTTTACCTCTCTTTCAGGGATACAGTCCCGTGAGTGCAATTCGTGGTTACAGCCTGGGAAGAGCAAACCTGCTCAGGAGTGGGTCGCTGAACCCGAGGCCCCCGCGGTGGGCTGCTGGAGGCGACGGGCTGAGCGCAGCCGCTGCAGTAGCGTCGCCGCCGTGGCAGCCGCGGGGCCAGTGCCTATCGACAGACGATCTTGACGTGATCTTCTCGGCCTCCCTGTTCGGTTCAGTAGTCGTGCCAGCGTGCTAACCCCCGGGCTCCGGGAAGAGCGAGGGGGCTCTGGAGCGGCGAGGCAGGGCTCCCTCCCCATGCAGTGCTGGGGACACGGGGACCCCACGCCGGCGGCCGCAGAGGGTGGATGGGTGGGAGGAGGTTGGCGGTGAGCGAGATGTGTTATGACTTACCAGGTACAAGAAACCTGATGTGCGCCGCTGCGTTGGGCTGCCGCCGGTGATTTCTCCCCAAACAGCAGGAAGGCTGGCAGCTCTGTGTGAAAAGGGCTTTCTGAACTCTATCTTGATCCAGGTTTGTGTCCGGGCTGGATTCCTAAGGCTCTTAGGATGAAAGCATGGAGGGAATGGCCGACAACGGCGTCAAATCATTCCGTGCCAGTCTCGTTTTACGTAGGGGTATGTCAGCTGCTTGCTGGTGCGTGCCCGCGCGGTTCCTGACATCTGACTTTGGAAGCTGCATTTCTGGCAGAAGCCAGCGGTCGCCTCGCCTTTGGGAAGGGCGTCGAGGAGGCTCGCCGTTTCGCGGGGAGCTGCGTTGCGGCACGCGCAGTCCCTTCGCCGATAAAGACTGCGAATGCAGCGAAGAACCGGTGAAACGCGAGGCTGCGGTAAAGGCCGTGTGCTTCTGAAAAGGAATGAGAATTCAATGGAAGATGTCTTGATTTTTGTTCGTTTTGGTGAATTCTCTGAATTGTATGTCTAATTGCGCTCAATTATTGCAGCCCGGTGCAGATAGCTTAATAGTTTCAGGCAGGGATGTGCATTGATTTCTTTCGCAGGCTTTGAGACAATAGTCAATTTATAAAGAACGACTGACTTTGGTTTACTGTCAATTGTGGGGGGTTTCACATTGCTGCTGCTGCATTATTGGCAGCCTTTAAATTGATTCAATTTGAAAACTGAATGAGAAATTAGTGTGTGCTCGTGTGGACACGTTTCAACTAAATTATTAAATGAAGTGGTTGACTCTTCCATCTGAATTAAACCGGTGGAAAAGCTATAATTAACTATTTCATTGACTGGGGAGAAGCTGCAAAATTGATGTAAGACATTGACCTCATAGATTTTTCCTCCCTGTACCATGGAAGCGGGGATGAGGGAGGAAAATGCTGTGTCTACTTTGTTCCCAGAAACAGAGGTTTTCATTTTATTCTTGCAGCTCTCTCTTGCTTTATTTCTTCTTCCCCTCGGACACGTTTTCCGGCAGCTCCCGGTGCCTGCCACTGCAACGACCCTTGCCGCTCGGCGGCGTATCGCTCGCCCTTGTAAAGAGGTGCCTTTGGACGTCCCAGGGGCGCGGGCTCCTTGCGAGACCTTGCCGTGCCCTGGCAATACGGAACGCGATTTTAATTGCAGCTCCGAGGGCTGGGGATCAACGGGCTTCTTTCCTTCCATGGGAAAGACACGTAGCTGCTTCAGCCATCCCTGCCCGTGCCCAGAGGGCACGGCTTTGTACTCTACCAGGGCTTAGGCTGCCTACCGCAGCCTGGCTTAAGCTAGCGGTGCAGTCTTGATAGTCCTCGTTGGCTTTTCTTTAAGAGAAGAGACAAAGCAAGCGCTGCAGCACGGCCTTTGCTTTGGATATTTGTCTTACAAAACACCTGCGCCGCTTACGTTTTGACATAATGGTTGGACTAGATGACCTCGAAAGGTCCCTTCCAACCTAAACCGTTCTATGATAATCAGCTTTTCCGGGAAGGTTCCAGCAAGTCTCGAATACAAGCAAAGGTCACTTCGTTGAGGTCTCTGGGATGCTAGCCGATATCCTGCACCGCTGTTAGGCCCGGGTTCAGCGGCTGCTCTGCTGCCAGATACGTTGAGGACGATGGGTGGACGCTTCCTCGGCACAGCCTGGAGAAATGCTGGAAGAGGCATCGCGTGAACGTCCTGTGCACTTGGGAGCTCACGGATGGAGAGCAGCACGCGCTAGATGCTTGGTAAGAGCCCGCGGCAGCAGCCACTGCAGCCCAGCTCTACGGGGGTGCCTACCCCGTCTTGCAGATACACAGCCTGAGAAGCACGTTGGTGAGAAGTCAAAGGTGAGAAGCTTGTGGCAGAAGCCAGTCCTCCAGTTTTGGTGTGTTTCAGCCTCGCGCTCGTCCTTCGAAAGAAAGGCGGCGATGCGGGCCGGGCTGCGGAGCGCGGGGTGGCCGCAGGGCACCGGCGACCGCAGCTGACGCTCCGTGTTCCCCGGCGCGATGGGGCCGGTCTGTGATCCCGGTGCTTTGGGCGCAGCGGTGTGGTTGGTATTAACCAGCGATTACGTAGGAAATCCCTGGGATTCGGAGCACCGCCAGCTGTTTGTTCCGGAAGATGATGTCGTCGTGGTCCGAAGAGCAGGCGGTTTTCTTTGCTTTTTCGCGTGCAAAATAACACATGCTTTTTGATTGCTGGGAGCGTGTGGGTCTGTATAACGCTGAGAACCGAGAAGTGCAGGACTGCATGTCCTCAGTGGTATGTGCTGCGATACTCTCGAGCCCCCCGGAGATGGGGAGGTACACGCTGCTTATCAAGAATATCAAATACAAAATTGTATTAGCCATATAAAAGTGCACTTCTACCCACTGTGTGGCGTTAGCGATTTAATTATTTTCGTTCGGATGCGACGCCTTTTTGCTATCCCAAGATGGCATCTAAATACGTAGATCCCTGTTGTTAAGTTCGTACTTAAGGTTCATTAGGAGTTGCTCGGGACTTTGCAGGGACGTTGTATTTTGTTACAAGGTGGGCGCGGGAGGTGCGTTTCTGTTTGCCCGATTTGAGAAGTAAACAGGGAATGCATATTCTCTTCCTTTTTTTAAGTTGGGCAAGCCAGCCCAACGTAGCTCGATGCCGCGGTTGTGCCGCAGGCCCTGCACTGGGATGCAAGCTGCTGCCACTGCTGAGTGGGTGGCCTGGGGGAGCAGCGGGTTTAGTTCCGCAGCCTGGAATTCGTGAGAGTCTCGTATGACGCTGTGGGTCTGTGGAGCGTGTTCATGCATCCCCGTCTTATACGCGGCAGCTCCTTTAACCTTATCTATTTTTAGTCATACTGTACTGTAATAAGTATATATGATAGCTAGCTTGCTCGGAGAGGCTAAAATCACCGCGACCGCAGGTTTTCTGTAAGGTTTCTGAGAGCAACCCTGGGACGCATTTAAGGCTTACTGTTGGAAGAAGGTGGGCTATCCATCAAACGCACAATCTTGGATTTGAGTCTTCTATTTAGATTAAGCACGTTAAGAAAGATGGATGGTAAACGTATTTCAGCGGCATCGTCCCCAAAGCAGAATGGAATATAAAGACTCTTGAAGAAGGATTCAATTACGTGGGCAAATAACTCGAACAAGAACTGGGTAAAAAGAGAGCTCGTAGGGCAGTGGGGTGCCGCTTGCGGACTTAGAGTTTTCAGGTAAAAACATCATTTTCATGCAACTCTTCCATTCACATAGCATCCCTACAAGCTGCTGGCTCGTTGGGTGCGTTTTGTGGAGACGTACCGGCAAGTTGCTCGAGGCGGTGGGTTTTAGGCTGCTTCACACGTGTTGATGTGTACGCAACAGTTGGTGCGTATGGCACGCCTCATTAAGACTCGTACGGAACTTGAGACTGTTGTGGAACGCCCGTCTGTTGGAGACTGCTGGTGCCCTTTGGGTGATGTCCCAGCGCTTGCCATTTCTGGAGGGGAAGCGCGGCTTTTGTGGTCGGAGGGTGGCGGAGTGGGAACGCGTGTCCCGCGCGGCTGTGCTCACGCTGTACCCGAGGCCTTCTGGTGTTGGCCGGGCAAATGCAGCGGCAAACGGGCTGGATTGCCGGCGGGTATCTCCAGTGCTTGGTTTTGCTGCCAATAACAAAAGCATCTGCCCGTTTAAAGCAAACTCCTCTTGTTCTTTTGTCTTTGAATATTCTTTTCCTAAAGCCAAGATTATGTCAACGGTGGGGAAGCTGCCGTAACTGGTGACTGGAAGGAGATGTTGGCATTCAGCGTCTTACGTACATGGAATGAGGAGAGCTGGAAACCTGACTAAGCTCTCGGATAATCTCAGTATTCGCTTGGGGGATGTATTTCTGAACTGCCTTCACGCAAGCAGAATGGGGAGGGTGGTTTTGCTGGTTATGCCCGGAAAGCATCAAAAGAAAGAACCGAGTTGTGTTCTCGACGTGTAAAGGACGTGCTTTAAGAGGTAAAGGCGGGAGAAGCAGCTGTGTTATATTGCTTCCTTGTAAAATTAATCGGCGCCCAAGACAAACGTTAACGAGAAACGCTATGTTCTGCAGCAATGCACGGTTCGGGGGCGGCGAGAGCAGAACTTGCCGGCGCTGGCCTTGTAAACTCCCTTTCGGCAGCTTTCGTTAGGAGTGCAACGACAGCTACCGCTTGCCAGTGAGGTGGCCTCTTACTCTCGGTGTAACCGCAGTAGCTGCAGCTTCGTCCCTTTCCTCCCGCTCTAGCGCGTGGCCACGAAGGGCCCCTGAGATGCTTGTACTTTGATCTTTGCCTGTTTCTAAAATCTCTAGCGTTGCTGTGATTGGGAGAAGGGAAGCTACTGCTTGGACCAAGAGCTGGGATGGCGTTTCGCTGTCAGGACAGCGTTTTGAATGGTTGTGTCTGTTCATTTTACACCGCTTGTGCCAAATTTGCAGAAGAAATAACCCGCAAAACCTACTCGGGTGGAACTCCCACCTTCAAAAGACTTCATTTCTCCGCTGATGCACCCCTAGGAGGGGGTTATAGTGCAGTGAAGGGTTAATACGTTTTTCTTCTCGGTTGTGGTTATTTTAATTGAAGAAAAGTTATTTTTCTTTCCAAATTCCTGTCGCCATTCCATGCGTTCGGTTATTTTGTCCTCGTCTGGACAGACAGGAAAAGCCAGGCGACAATGCCGATCTCATCCAGCATTCAATATTGGGCTAAGTTCAATAAGATGCAGGCGAACGGGTAAGTGGCTGGCGTGGCTGCGACGCGTTCCGTCAGGTGTCTGTACGTTGCGCTGGGCTTAGGTTCTCTCTCCAGCGCGAATGTCTTCTACCGGTTCAAGAGCCACGGAAGAAGAGGCCCCGCTAGCACTTGCCGAGACTCGCGAGGGCCTTCTGTGGCACACGTTCTCTTTCACTTGGCTCTTTAACAAAAACACCCCCAAACCCAAAAAATACCCAAAGCCGCAGGCATTGACCTGAGATTCCTCCCCTTCCAAAACTTGTCTGGAGGCACCGCCTCAATCAGACATCTCGTCTGTGTGTCCTTCTGTCTTTCTGTGCGCGTGCCTGATTTGGTAGGGTTTGTGCAAGGTGGGCTCTTTCCCTCCGGAGGTGCTGGTTTGTGTTTGGTTTCCTGACAGCGTTGAATGGCCTGCGAGCCGAACGTCCCGCGGAGCTGCGTTTGTGCTTCGGGAAGCCGCCCCATGTTCCTTTGGGTCCCGGGGCTTTCCCGGGGCAGCACAGGAGCAGAGCATCTGTTAAGCCAAAAGGTTTAATCCAGCGGCGTGAATTTTCCGAATCGGTTTCCCAGCCCTGTTTTTGGTTGTCGCTACTCTGCAAGTCACGGGGTCGTTGAGGCTGGGAGGGACCTCTCGAAATCCAGTCCCTCAGCTGGAGGCAGACTCTTTTAGCCTTGATAGAGATGATAAGGCAGCTGATTTCGTAGCAGCAGGAACTAGCGAAAGTCTTCCTGCGGTTTTTTTGTCCGTGCCTCGTCAACCATTCCGGTTGCCTGTCTTTCTGCAGGTTCAGTGGCCAGCCGACGCGGAAGATGTGTTTTCCCTTCGCCGCCCAAATCTTTCTGTTTAATACTGTTCCCCGTGTGATGTGGGCGCGACACTTGTGCTGTGGAGGCCCGGTCACCGTGCGGCGGGCCGGGTCCCAAGCCTTCCCTCCGGGTTCTTGGAGGTGGTGGAGAAAGTTGTATAGGTCAGCTTGGAATCATCGTGCTTGCAAGGAAAAAAATTGAATCTGACTTCAAAGGACAACTCTGACACGGTCAATTAATAATTAAAACAGTTTTTTAATGAGCTATGCAATTACCTGTGTGTCCCTGGAGAAGATAGTTTATGGTGTTATTGCTCGGTGCCCTTTCTTTAGTCATGGCAGACGACATCTGTAATTTAAAGCAGGCTAGACATTAAAGTGACAGAACTTTCATTAACCTTGTCTAAAGTTTGTTAATGACAAATGTCTCACGAAAAAAAAAGCTATTGTCAAAACAGCAGCCTAGCCGAAAGAGAAGCCTCTAACCCTGCGGTTTAGGGGGTCTCTTTCCTGCTAACAAGCGCGCGTGAGTCCCCTGCCGCCCCGAGAGCATCGGGGCGCTGAGGAGGCGCCCGTCTCCCTCCCCGTTCCAAAGCCTTGGGGGCGAGCGCCCGCGCAGCTGGGGTGGCGGCGGCCGCCCGGGCATGCTCCCCGCGCTTTCGGCTTGGCTTCCGTAGCCGAGCCGCTGTGCTTAGTCCAAGCACAGAACGTGACATACAGTTGCGGCCTTGAATTCGGTTTGTCGAATTTGAAAAGGTGGCCTTGTGCGCGCGCTCGGAAGACCCTTTCAAAAGCAGGGTGGTGGGAGGGAGAGGGCTGACGGTCCAGATCCCCAGGCTCGGTGTGAGCCTGGCTGCTGCTCGTCCCGCTCGAGTTTCTGCATCTCCTTCCCAGCTGCGAAAGGCCCACCTCACTGCCGGCTCCCAGCCCCGGCGTCTCGTGGGGGTGCTCCCTCCCCGGGGCGCGTGCGGGGCGGAGGTGGCAGCGTGCCGTCGGTCCGAGCCTCTGCGCTCGCTGGCGGGCCGCGGGGGAGCTGCCGCCGGCGGGACGGCGCGCTTCGTCTTCCTCTCGCGCGTTGCTTCCGCGGCTCCCGGGGGCGGCGCGGGGAGGAAGGGCGCAGGTTTGCCTAGGCGCCGATGGGGCGCCCTGGCTGAGAGCGCGTGGGTGCTTCCGTAAATACCTTCTTGCGATACACTGGTAAATCTGACAACCTTAGCTCCTCAAATGCGAGTTCTCTGACGCGCTGCTTTCCATTTGAGGCGCTGAGAAGTTAATTCAGTTTCCACTGGAGTCTAGATTAAAGACGGAAATTATCTGCTTGAATCATGAGCAACTTTATGGGAAGGGGATCAGCCACGGGGAAGGCTGGTGGGGAGAGATGCATTAGCGAGGAGATTGCTTTGAAAAGGATAAGCCAGATCTTAACATCTCGGTATTGAATGTCAGGCCGCTTGGAAATGGAATTTTTGCCGTTCCGCGTCAGTGAAGATACTCAGAAAAAATACCCTGTTTTTTTGGCCTTCTCGTAGTCTGCAGTACGGAACAGGTAGGAAGTGCCCTGTTAAGTTATTTCTTACCTTCAGGTGAACTCGGAATGGTTTATAGCAGCGCACCATGGCCTCGGACTTTGTTAAAGTGGATTAAGTTTTGCTTCCAACCCTGAGAGGCCTGTTAATATTGACTGCAGTACTGAGGAAGCGCCTTTCATGCAGAACACCTCTACTTCTAACACGTTTCGGGATCGTGAGACCTCTGTTTTATCTGCCAGAAAGAAAGGACGTTGCCCCTGTTAAATTAACAAGAAGGAAGGTAAACGTGTGTGCGTAAGGGTAGCAACGTATGGCATGCCTTGTGTTTGTCGTGGCAACTCGGATTTAAAAGGCTTGCTCCTGCAAGAGGGTTTTAATTGCCCTGAAGAAGGGACTCGCTCTACTTTCTGGGGCCCTCCGCTCTTACAGCAAGCGTGTGCGTGCGTATAGGCGTGCGTCCGGGCGTGTTTGTGGACGTGGATAGAGAACGCGTGGGCGAGCGTTCGCTGCCTGTTAGGTCTCGGCTTTGTCGGGGTCTGAGGTGCGGGTCGTCGCTCGTTCCAGTTCCTCCTGCGGATCTGCTCAGCGTGGGTTGCCGGTTGGTCCTTCGCTGGCGTGAGGTCGATACGGAATCGAATTTGGGAAGGGAGCAAAACGTCTTAGTACTAACGAAGCCGTTACAGTGGACGTAGACTCACCTTCCCGTGTTCCCTTCCGTTCGGCTGTGCGTGATCGTCCGACTGACAAAGGCAGCTTCCCGGAGGAAGGGCCGTCTCACGGGGGGATGTTTACCCTCTGGCTTTTTACGAGTTTCGTTGCTCGCTGGGCTTTTACTGTTTGTTCACAAATCCTGAAGCTCTAATGCGATCTATGGAAACCAAGGGTTGCTGTGGAAGTGCGGGTTGCTCCTCTAAACCTCTACTACTTAATAAAGACAAGACAAACCAAAACAGATCCTGTGGATTACTGTCATCGAGATGCAGAGGAAAAGGGCAGAGGGGATGCTGCGGGCAGCGTTGTTATTAGCGGATTTTGAAGGCAGCTTAGGTTATTTACAGCCGCGTACGTGTGCCTGGTGAACCCAGAAGCGCTGCCGAAAGCCTCTGCGCACCTGAGAGGTGAAACGCCATTTCCCGCGCGGCGGGCCTGACCTTCCTCGCTGCGAGGGGAGCGAACCTCTGCGGTTATTAGCCAATTCAGCTGGTAACGGAGGCGCTGAGAAGAGATGGGGAATAGCTATTATGTATGTTTATCTAAGAAAGACATAATGCGTATTCCCCGGATAAGCGTATCGCGTTGCCAAATTTTTGTCTACAGATTGCTAAAACCGGTTATGCAAGCACGTTTGCAAATGCACATGACTCCAGGGAACGTGCTTTTGTGTAAAATAGCCCATTAATTTGAACAAAACGTTTTAAATACTTCTAGATGATTTATTTCTAAAAGCTTAGCGGCTCTGATGTAACGAGTGGCGGATGAGCAGATGTGCTGATGCTTGTTCTCGCGTACGGTAGATGGGCTCGAGCGGAGTCTCAGCGTGCGCTGACGTTGTGATTCTGCATTATGTCGGTCTCCTGGAGTAGAGATGCGGAGCCGAGTTGTAAGACAGCTTGGCAGCAGGCTTTCTAGTGCGTTTAATTGCTGATTTGCTAGCGATATGCAAAAAAAAGATGTCTGAGAACGTACATCGCTCGGTAGTTGGAATTACCCAGCCTGTTTGTATAGGCTGACAAAGGGAAGGAAAGTACAGTGTGCACATGGGCGCAGTCCAGAGAGCTAGCGGTGTTCTGGCGTTCCTTAGAGTCTTGGCAAAGCGCGGCTGGGTTACTACTACTTGGCGGCTTTGAAGTTACAAGGTGCATAAGCTGGGGAATCCGCTGGCTACTCGGCGTTCGCTCCCAGCCTCTGGTTTGAGGTCAGCCTGGGTGAGCGATGCACTGAGCTGGAGGTTGTGGTCTCTGGAAGTCGCCTAGACCCTGCCCTTGCTGCCTGGGCCGGGATCAGGTGCACCCAAAGCATTCCTGACAGGCAGTCATCGGCTCTTTTAAGAACGGCCGTGGCGGCCTTAAGCGATCTCTTTCGGTGTTTACTTCCCGTGCGCTCGCGCGAGCCTTCACTGCTGTGGTTTGACCTGCTGCAGCTTGCCGCCTGCGTGCCGAACGGTGTATTTTCTTTCCCTCCGCGGCTGCCTCTTTGGTGTTTGAGGAGCGTTGTCTTCTCCATGTCCTCTCCAGCGTGAGCAAGCTTGGTTTGCTCCGTCTTTCAGCACGGGTTGTGTCTTTTCAGAGAGCACGCGACTGCAGCGAACCGAGCCAAGGCACCGGTCCCGCTGGAGAACGGCACTGGTTTTTGACGGCTCTTGCCAGGTTGGTTTTCGGCCCGCGATGCCCCTTGGCCGTCGGGTGCCACCAGCGCTAGTCCCAAGGCAGGAGCAGGAGGGACGGGTGACCATTTCTCACTGCTCTAGCTGATCTCTCGACCTGTGGGGAAAGCCAGAATGGCTGTCCCGGGACTCCTTGCTTAACGAAGATAATCTAATACGAGGGGCGAAGAAGTGGCTGGTATGGCTTGGCTTTCCTTTGCAGGGTAGTGGGTTGCTCACTAGCGATCTCCTTTTAATTGCAGCTGGCTATTGTACAGTTTTATTGCAGACGGTTCAGCTTTCGCCGGTCTCGAAGAAGGCTAAAATAGGAACAAATTTGGTTTTGAAGGTAGCGAAAGAACTGGTGCGTAGCTAACTTGTGATTATTGCTGCTCTTGGTGTTTTATAACCACAAAAATATCAAATGCTGTACAGTTGAAGACTTATGATGTTGGGGGGAAGCAAGGTTAAATAGCATCTCACACCTTTCACTTCACATCTCATTATTCACTGCTAATAGAAGCCTAGACCATCTGTCTCCGCAAAGAACATTTGGATGCGACAGGCATAGGAGATGTTACAAAACTTTCTCTTTGAGATATTTATTTCTGGCATCTTTTGCTCTCGGCATCTCTCTGCCTCCTGCAGCTCCCCGGCTCTTACGCGCTCAGCAGTCGGGATGCCGTGGCTCCCCTGGACCCTTTTGGGGCTATCCAGAGCCACCGGCGTTGCTTCCGTTCCTCTTGAATTCTGTTGACTCGTAAACAACCTCCCGGAAAGCCCTACGTCTTTCTGCCGCCTGCTAGAAACGTAACGTTGGGCAACAAAATCGCTCTTTGCACCGGTATCGGGCGGGTGGCGTGGCTGTGCCGCATGACGGCATCTCGCCCTTGGTGCTGGGTGTCTGTCGCGGGCTTTGGGAGAGGGAACAGGACGTCCCGACGAGGCGGTGGCGGCGCGGCCGTTAGCCTTCGTTAGGCACTTTCCTGCCCCGGTTCCAGCCTCTGTGTCCGGTCCGTGGGTACCGTGTGGTCTGCATGCCTGTCTCAGCTGCGCCGGGGACGCGGGGCCGAAGGGCGTTGTCCTCTGGCCGGAGGAAAGCACAGCATGAATGCTGCGCTCCTGAGGGTGCCGCCTCCTTGTTTTCCTACGGTTTTGGTGTGGGAATGCTTAGAATATCGAACACCCATCTTCCCTGGAGGGAGAGAAGTGCCGTGGGATTTTTTTTTCATTCTGTTATGTTTTCTGACTGCAGTGCTGAGGAAAACTATCTGCCTGTTTCCATCAGTGAGACTGATGCGTGTAACAGCTTTAACAAATGCCTTCTTTCCCTATGTTTATCGGGCTTGCGAACTTAAGCGCTAGTCAGAAAACAAACCACAAAGGGTCGTGTTGAGTAAAAAAATCCCTTCCGTCCAGGTTTCGGTCCTCGTGGTGGTCGTGGTGCAGCTCGGTTACCTTGTCGGTTTGCGGCTCGTTCCCCCCTCCTCTCCCAAGGAGAAAGGGCAGGGAGCCGCGTCGGCTCTTTGCTGCGTAATACCCGCAACGTGCAATCTGGACTCGCCGAGCTCCGAGGCACACGCACCGAAGCAGAGTCCCGCCGCCAGCAGCGAGGGCCTACAAGCGGTAAGTGAGCGGGGTCCGGCTGATGTGCGCGGCGCCGCGAGGAGCGCCGGTGGGCACCCGCCGGGCCGGGCCGAGCGGAGCATCTTCTGCGGCGAGACGCGCCGAGCAGCCGGGAGCGGGAGCTCGGCCTTTCCACCCGAATCCCTGAATCTGCGTGCCGCGACGTGCGCGGTTGTTACGGAGGACGGGGTCAGTTTAAATGCTGAATAATTTGCGGTGCAGCGGGCTAAGCGCTGAGGCTGGCTGCTTAAGTGAGAGATGATGGATTCCCGCAGAATCCCTTCTTCTCGCTTTTTGAAGGTGTTCTAGGGAGACAGTCTTAAGGGGATTGAGGTCAGCGCTCCTTCCTTCTTAAGACCTGGTGAATTGCCTCTCGGACGCTTTATCTTCGGAATGACACGGCGCTCAGTCAAGGGGTTCTGCTGACAGCGTGAGCCACACGAGCACGCTTCACTTTGTGAACATCAGCAGAATCGGAGATTGAAATACCACCGTAGCGCTGATGATTTAGTCATGCAACGTAAAGAACTTTCAACCGTAAATGCGCTGTGTTTTGAAGTATTTTTATCCTCTGCAGAGCTTTAACTTAGATGGCAATGGGATATCGGTATTCATTTTCTAGGATTTTTTCCGGAAGATATTTTTCCCGGTTTTGCCAGTCCGATGTTGTTCGCTCTCAGTCTCTCTGCTATCAATAACTGTAGAAACGGCCCAGGCAGAGTGTGCAGAAAGTGCTTTGTCTGTGCTTTACTCCCCCAGTATTTATTGGCTCACGCTATAATACGATTATTTCTCTGTATCCCTGTTAAAGATCCCGCTTGCAGAGATGCTATCCCAAGATGCAAAATCCGCAGTTTTCTTCTACTGATGAATTTGTAGGAGAACAACTGTTTTTATTACAGGTAGCTGATGTGAAAATTATTCCTTTGGAAGGTGAAGATTAAGGAGCATTGCGTATTTTCTTATTTTGATGAAAGGCAGCTCTCAGATAGGCGATGAAGCAGTAGTAATATTTCCTTTGAGGTAATGTGTGCGATCGGCGCCGTCTATCTCGGGCTGAGCAAGGCCAGCTGCCCCGCAGAGCTGGGCTCGTAGTGCCCTGTCCTCATCGCTGCCACACGCCCTGCGCCGTTTGGCTTGTGTCGGAGGGAGGACGTACGGACGCCCTCCTCGCCACGGGGCGCCCGGTGGGAGGAGGCGGGAGGG